>JAODAL010005346.1:0-144806 GCA_025379985.1 Phyllomedusa bahiana | reverse complement strand
GTAAAAATTTTTTGAATTTTGTGACTTTGGGCTCAAATACACCACCACTACAGCTTTTGTACATGAGGCTACTGTAATTTTATAGAAGTATCTTCATCTTATACATAAATTTGACTTTCAAGTTTTTTAGCATCTGCTTAGTTCTTCAAGCTTTCCTGTAACTGCATTGTTACTGTTTTGCTCCAAATAAAAATTTATTTTTATTATTTTGTTAGTTTTTTGGAAATCCACCTTTGGTTTTCAATTTCCCCCTGAATCCTTCGGGGTCGGATCGATTAAAGCGGGTCTGGACTAAAACTGACCAGATCTCTTCTACACTTTCCCCAAAATTTTTGGTGAATACGGATTTGGGTTCAAATACAGTTTTTTCTTAACTTCCCAAATGTTCAAAAGACAAAACATTGTTACCCTTTTGCTTGTCATGTTTTCACCTAAATGCTAGATTTTTGTATAAAAGGGGAAAAACAGCCTGAGAACCTTTTTTACTTCAAAAATTTGGGCCCCTCAACACGCCTGTATGAGGGTCAGGATCGGAGTCAGGATCAGAGTCAGGAGTCGGGGGTTTTGGGGAAATTTGGAGCAGTCGGAATCGGGGCTTTGGCTTGCCGACTCCACCACCCTGGTACCCGTCCACCAGTCTTAACGGAACGCATTGTCACACTACTTTGTATACAGTAGTGTGATGTTTTGTTTTGAGCAGCTACAGTAAAGAAACACAGGTCTGCTGACAAGCACGCATGTCCAGTAGATAATTACCTGCTGGGCATGCGAGCTAGTCAGCAGGCGAGACGGTGTCTCTTATGTTTTCCGCCCCGTCCTCCCCAAAACCAAACGTCCCCGGAGGAAAATATTCAGGGCACACAAAAACAAGAAGAGCGAGGCCCTGACGCTGTTCCCAACCCCCTGTCCCTGCCTTTTAGGGGTGCCCCACTCCTTAAACAGGGCGGGCCCCAACCGAAAACTGGAATACCCAAGGGGTAATACACAAACCAGACCAACTACACTAATGAAAAATTACGGGGGGGTCAAATGCCAGGGCAGAACAAGGGGGGGAAAGCAGTACAAATCACTTAAGCAGAAGAAAAATAGGTAAATATAGCCAAGGTCAGGGAACGGTAAAGAAAGAAAGATAACAGGCTAGCTTACAGGACAAAAGGTAACAGTATAGCAGGCAAGGAGAAATTGGCCCCGGAACCTATATAAAACCCCGGGAACTGGGAAACAAAGAGGTGGGGAAGGGGGGGGGTCCCCCCTTTTTTTCCACCTTTAAAACAGGGAGGGCCTTTCCCCTTTTTCCCCCAGTTAACAGGGGGGGCCCTTTTCCCTTTTTCCACCGTTAACGGGGGGGCCCCTTCCCTTTTTCATAAAAAGCCATTTTTGCAGCTTTGTCTTTTGCTTTTTTTTTTGTTCTCCCCATTCCATTTTTTGTACTCAATTACCAACAATGGAAAAAATACAAAATAAGCACCTAAAAAAATCCTGTATTATGGTCTCCTTCATTAAAAGTTCCAAAAGCTGCATTTAAACATCTGGTGTAATGCAAAATTGGTTTTCAAACCACCATTTTTATACTTCATGAGTGTTTGTCTCATGCGTCTCCTCCCCGGTTTTGGGTTCAAGGCTTACCCTCCCCCAAAAAACCCTCCCATTCCACCTCCCATAAATACTGCAAAAGCAGGGATATTGGCCCTTTTCTTCGCTGCCAATAGCTGCGACTCCCCCTCCTCAAATTGTTCATCCCCCCAAATTATGCGCTGAGCCCAACCACATAGTAGTCTCTGGCTGGGGGACCGGATGGGACAGGGGCGGGTTGAGACAGGTGGGGCCGCTGCCCGCTCCGGGGCCATGCCAACAAAGGGGTTGTGTCTGACGTTCCCACCGCTTTTGGCGGGGGTTTGTCAGATTCACTGGGGGGGAAGTGGATGACCTATTCCCCCAATCAAGAAAACCTTGGGTTGCTTCTAAAACCGCCACCAATGACAACGGCAGTTGTGGCCTCACCGAGTGACCCCTGCTGCGACGTCCCCTTGCTGCTGCGCGACCTGGGCCTGCTCCAGGAATGTTTGTGCCTCTGCCACTCGCAGGTGAAGAGCCTGCCACCTCTCTGTCTGACATACTGTTTGTTCTAAAATGTACAGACACTGTTTGATGAACATATCTGTATATGATAAATACACACCCTGTATTTGATGCCAAATGAACCCAGTAACAAGCTTGGGTAACCCTTGGATATAAATTGCGCTCCACAAATGAGCAGGGAAAATTGACTTGTATGTGCCGTTTAACCCCTTAATGACCTTGGGCGTATGAGTACGTCCCAGGGCCCTTAAGGGGCTTTGCAGGGGGATCGCGCCGCGACCCCCCCGCACAGCCACCGGGTGTTAGCGGCAAATCGCCGCTAACACCGCGCATAAAACAGCGCCGGCGGGTGGCTCCCCCGCTGGCACTTGTTTAACCCATCAGACACACGCGGCTAAGATGGCCGCGCGTCTGAATTAACGCCGATCGGTGCCGCGCACCGATCGGTACGGTCATCGGCACCCGTGCAGCTATGCTGCGCCGATCCGACGACCGAGCATGGTGGTGGGGAGCCTTGTGAAGGCTCCCATCACTTACCCTGGCCGGTTTGCCCCACTTCCGTCCGCAGACAGGAAGTGGGGAAACCGCCATCTTTGTACACCCTAATGCATTGCCTATGCAATGCATTATGTTGTATTAACAATCTCGCCACCTAGTGGTCAAGCACCATAGGTGGCCTCAATGTTACAGTAAAAAAAAAAAAATAAAGTTTTAAAGTACAAAAAAAAAAGTATTAAAAGTTCAAATCACCCCCCTTTTCCCATTTTACAAATAAAATCATTAAAATAATAAAAATGTTCCACATATTTGGTATCGCCGCGTCCGAAAAAGTCCGATCTATAAAAATATAACATCAGTACGCTGAACACCGTAGAAGAAAAAAAATTCCAAACGCCAAAATTGCGTTTTTTGGTCATTTTACGTCACTCAAAAAATGGAATAAAAATGATCAAAAAAGTCACATGCATTCCAAACTGCTAGCGATAAAAAGTACACTTCAGCCCGCAAAAAATGCCCCCTCACTGACGTCCGTAGGTGTTAGTACAAAAAAGTTATTGGTCGCACAAAATGGCACCGTGGCGCAAATTTCAAAAATAGAAAATGTTTGGAATTTTTTTTACGGTACCAAAACATAACGGAAACCCTACATGTTTGGTATTGTCAGATGCGTAACAACCTGTAGAATACAGAGAACACATTATATTTACCGAAGATTGTACGCCATAAAAGCAAAACTCCTGCAAACATGTTTTTTCACATTTTGTCCCACTTGGAAGTTTTTTTGCCGTTCCCCAGTATATTCTATGGTAATATGAATAGCACCACTAGAAAGTCCATCTTGTCCCACAAAATAAAAGCCTTCATGTGTAGGTGTAGGTCGAAAAATAAAAAAGTTATGGGTTTCAGAAGGCGAGGAGGGAAAAACGAACGTGTCACCAAAAAAAACGCCGAGTCCTTAAGGGGTTAAAAACACTGTGTATTTTACTGAATATAAAAGCACAAACAGGCTTAATTAACCTTCGGTTATGAATTATGCTACAGACAAAATTTCTTCTTTGGCAGTGAAAAAGAACGTTTCTTTTAGTTACCACAACAGCAGAACAACGCTTAATTAACCCCTGGATGTAATTTGCGCAAAAGAAATGAGCAACCAAATATGAAGTGGTATTTGTATTGTAAAAACGCTGTTTCTTTAAATGAATACAACAGGAACTGGCTTAGATCCCACTTGGATATTGAATGTATATGCAGCTGCAGTGGACGCACACTGGACTTCAGATCCAATACCCCACAAAATCAGAAATGGAACGTTAAGAGAAGCAGTCTCTGAGACAAGCTGAGACACCCCACAAAAATCGCTGTATAAAAATCAGTTCTTTAGTATGAGATATCACAATCAGCCGCGGCAGCACCTTCCCTGATCAGTACAGTGAGAGCGGTATGAGCTCCCAGCGTCGCGCCAGGACTTATATAGTGCGGTGACGTCACAGAATCCCGCCGGTCTCTGATTGGCTTCACCTCTGCACATGTCATGCAGGCTATGCCCTTCTTCCTCCCAGAGTGCTTTGCCCCATGTAACTTCATGTGCTCTCAGCCATTTTATCAATCAAAAGCACACTTCCTTCACCCGAGTACCCCAAACTTCAACTTCGTTCAGAACCAAAGTTTTCCTGAAATTCTAAACGAATTACACTTCGTTAGAATCAATTCGCCCATCTCTAGCGCCTAACATAGGTGAATATCATGATTTCAAGGGTTGTCTCATTACAAAGATTTGCTTTCAACATGTAGGGAATGTTAAAACAAGACTTTTTCTGAAAACACATCTCTTTTGAGAAGGAGATATTATATATGAGTGCAAACGGGTTTCTCTGGTTACCATTGTGCTCTCCGCTGCTCTCTTTGCCCTTTGTCTTAACTGAGAGTAGGGAGTGTCGTCACCACAGTTTCGCACAGAGGACTTCCGGTAACTTGAGAACAGAGTGTGTTATCTCTAATAAACAAAGGTGATTCATTACTTTTGTTTACTTTAGAGCAGAGATTTAGAGATCATAGAAAACTTCTCCTGCTCTCATGACATTGCGATTAGAAGAGCTGTGAATACTGAGCTGATATGCTAATCGTTGCTATAGAACTACTCACAGCCTGACAAGGAAGAGACAGGATGCATGAACGTAAACAACCACTATAAGCAGTAACTTGATTTGAAGGAAACTTGTCAAGTTGTTTATGCTACCCTATCTGAAAGCAGGATATGATAGAAGAGAGAAGCTGATATCTGTGATATATAGGGTTATATCACAGAGGAGAGGAGCTGAACTCTGATATATAGGGTTATATGATAGAGGAGAGGAGCTGAGCTCTGTGATATATAGGGTTATATGATAGAGGAGAGGAGCTGAGCTCTGTGATATATAGGGTTATATGATAGAGGAGAGGAGCTGAGCTCTGTGATATATGGGGTTATATGATAGAGGAGAGAAGCTGAGCTCTGTGATATATAGGGTTATATGTTAGAGGAGAGAAGCCGAGCTCTGTGATATATAGGGTTATATGAGAGGGGAGAGAAGCTGAGCTCTGTGATATATAGGGTTATATGATAGAGGAGAGAAGCTGAGCTCTGTGATATATAGGGTTATATGAGAGAATAGAAGCTGAGCTCTGTGATGTATAGGGTTATATGATAGAGGAGCTGAGCTCTGTGATATATAGGGTTATGATAGAGGAGAGAAGCTGAGCTCTGTGATATATAGGGTTATATGATACAGGGAGATAAGCTGAGGACTGTGTAATATAAGGTTATGTGATAAGGGAGGAGCTGAGCTCTGTGATATATAGGGTTATATTATAGATGAGATGAGCTCTGTGATATATAGTGTTATATGATAGAGGAGAGAAGCTGAGCTCTGTGATATATAGGGTTATATGATAGAGGAGAGAAGCTGAGCTCTGTGATATATAGGGTTATATGATAGAGGAGAGAAGCTGAGCTCTGTGATATATAGGGTTATATAGCTATTTGATCCACTTCTGGCTGTCCAGCCACGAAATGGGAGTAGAGGTAGTGCTAGCGCTTGTTTATATAAAATAAAATAAAAATCCTTCCGTTTAGAATCAAGGAAAGATTAGAAAATCCTCTGTAGTTCTGAGAATTTTATTTTTAAAATATGAATATAAAAAACAATCAATTATAAAAAGACCCAACGCGTTTCGCGTGCATCCTCGCACGCTTCCTCAGGAGTTCTGACAATATTCACAATCTCCTTTCTCTAAATAGTCTACAAGGGCGCCACCTCTTTTGTGAAAGTACCCAATCCTATGTCGCCCTTATCCTTCCTTATACATACATATAAAAAAACAACGTATTCATATGTCACAAAATACACAAGCATTTAAAATACACAAACATTTAAAATTACAAACGCTGCACCACATCCTTTAAAACTTGACAACTGTATGTTGTTTCCTTGCGAAGCTTCCTGAAAGATTCCGACCATGTCATCAGGGATATGGCGGATATGAAATGGGAGGAGTCCTACCATTTCCTCACCATGGACGTCATGGGCCTATACTCCAACATTAGGCACGATTTAGGCATTCGGGCTGTTGGATTATATCTAGAGGAGGATGACAAAAATATCTACTAGAAAGAGAACCTTCCTTTTGGAGGGTCTGGATTTTATCTTGAAGAATAATTTACTTTGAGTATAATGGTACCCAATACATCAGACAGGTTGGCACGGCGTTGGGGACACGGTTTGCCCTATCGCTGCCAACCTGTTTATGGGTAACATTGAAGATCTATATATCCTCTCAGATTACAATAAATACAGGCAGAACATCATCTACTATAAGAGGTTCATAGACGACTTGATATTCATATGGAGAGGCACTTTGGAGGAAGCAGCTAGTTTTTTATATGATCTAAATACAAATTCTGCAGGCATCAGATTCACTTCCACTATAAATAAGGATGCCATCCAATATTTAGACTTATATCTGTACCATGATAAGGGTAGAGTCTGCACAAAAACTCATTTTAAACAAGTGGACTCTAACAACTTTATACATTTCTCCAGTAACCACTACAAAAAATGGACGAGAAATGTACCTTTTGGACAATTTCGGCGTGTCCGTAAAAATTGTACCTCAGATGTCATCTATCAGGAGCAGGCACAAAATTCTTTCAGAAAGGTTTAGGGATAAGGGTTATCCCAAATCCCTTATTGAGGAGGCAAAAATTAGAGCCGCAAAAAAAACGTAGCGGGAATATGTCTTCTCCCAAAAAAAAGATAGTACAGGGGGTGATTTTAAAAATAATCTAGTTACATCATATTCATCCCAACATTCTGAATTATATTCCATCTTAAAAAACATTGGGGTATCCTACGTTTGGACCCGATTTTGAAGACCCAGATTACGTTAAAACCAAGTATCACATACAGAAGAGCCAAAACCATAAAAAGTTCAGTGGCCCCATCCCAAGAAAGAAATACGAAAAAAGAACCTTGTGAGGTTTCAAAGGGCCATGTGGAAGGAATAACAATGTGCCTTTTTCCCACCTGTAAATGTTGCTCTATGTTGCAAATAGGTACAGTCTTTTCGTCCACATTCACAAATGAAAAATTCAAGATCCGTTTTAATTTGAACTGTAGATCTTGTTATGTGGTTTATCTTATCACTTGCAGCTGCGGCAAGCAGTACGTTGGGAGGACAACCACAAAACTCTCCCAACGGATGAATAATCACAGATCAAATATTAAAAAGGGAAATAGACTGTATAGCCTTCCCAGACATGTTCTAGATGAACACCCAGATGGCAATTATAATTTAAAAGTACAGCCCATCGATTTTATATCAGAAGGTTTAACGGATAGACTCCAGGCATTAATAAACAAAGAAATGTACTGGATCATTAAATTAAATACCCTTAATCCTGCAAGTTTAAACGAAGCCCAAGAGGTCATTTATTAAGGAGGAGTAGAAGGACACAAAATTTTTTTATTTTTTTTCCCCTCACATAGTTCCCATCCCCTAGTGGCAGCTTCTAATAGTCTGAGGGAAGCAGGAGCTCCTGCGATCTAGTACTGGCATTGAGCATGCTCAATGCCGACTTGAGTCAGACCAGTGATGTCACTGACTCCTGGCTGATGACGAGAACTTCCTGCCTGCCGGGAGCCGGCACTGGAGGTACATTCACAGTCAGAAGAGGCAGGAAAGGAAATGAATATGTATAACAGGTAATGGTTTTATTGTTCAAGTTTTAAAGGATGTGGTGCAGCGTTTGCAATTTTAAATGTTTGTGTAATTTTAAATGCTTGTGTATTTTGTGACATATGAATACGTTGTTTTTTTATATGTATGTATAAGGAAGGATAAGGGCGACATAGGATTGGGTACTTTCACAAAAGAGGTGGCGCCCTTGTAGACTATTTAGAGAAAGGAGATTGTGAATATTGTCAGAACTCCTGAGGAAGCGTGCGAGGATGCACGCGAAACGCGTTGGGTCTTTTTATAATTGCTTGTTTTTTATATTCATATTTTAAAAATAAAATTCTCAGAACTACAGAGGATTTTCTAATCTTTCCTTGATTCAAAACGGAAGGATTTTTATTTTATTTTATATAAACAAGCACTAGCACTACCTCTACTCCCATTTCGTGGCTGGACAGCCAGAAGTGGATCAAATAGCTATATATCTTCCTCCTGCCCTTTGTGGGTGAGGTGCATGAGTGGACTTTGGAGGCACTGGCGGCTGATGGTGATAACCTACTGATAACTCCTTCTATATGTGTTGTACCATACACTGTACAACAAGCTCAGGTGAGCAAATTCATATATCGATATTTTCCTATAACATCTAAATACTACACTATATCTGGGCGCCTGTCTGTCCCTATCCCTTCCTTTTTTCTTTTCTGGGTGAGCACCATCCCATTCCGGGTGGAGGCCCAAGGAGAGGAGTGTGGATCTACCCATTGAAATATCATATATATATATATAGGGTTATATGATAGAAGAGAGAAGCTGATATCTGTGATATATAGGGTTATATCATAGAGGAGAGGAGCTGAGCTCTGTGATATATAAGATTATTTGATAGAGGGAGAGAAGCTGAGCTCTGTGATATATAGGGGAGAGAAGCTGAGCTCTGTGATATATAGGGTTATATGATAGAGGAGAGGAGCTGAGCTCTGTGCTATATAGGGTTATATGATAGAGGAGAGGAGCTGAGCTCTGTGATATATAGGGTTATATGATAGAGGAGAGAGCTGAGCTCTGTGATATATAGGGTTATATGATAGAGGAAGGGAGCTGAGCTCTGTGATATATAGGATTATAATGATAGAGGAGAGGAGCTGAGCTCTGTGATATATAGGGTTATATGATAGAGGAGAGGAGCTGAACTTTGATATATAGGGTTATATGATAGAGTAGAGAAGCTGAGCTCTGTGATATATAGGGTTATATGATAGAGGAGAGGAGCCGAGCTCTGTGATATATAGGGTTATATGATAGAGGAGAGAAGCTGAACCCTGTGATATATAGGGTTATATGATAGAGGAAAGGAGCTGAGCTCTGTGATATATAGGGCTATATGATAGAGGAGAGGAGCTGTGCTCTGTGATATATAGGGTTATTTGATAGAGGAGAGGAGCTGAGCCCTGTGATATATAGGGCTATATGATAGAGGAGAGGAGCTGAGCTCTGTGATATATAAGGCTATATGATAGAGGAGAGGAGCGGAGCCCTGTGATATATAGGGCTATAGAATAGAGGAGAGGAGCTGAGCTCTGTGATATATAGAGTTATATGATCGAGGAGCTGAGCTCTGTGATATATAGGGTTATATGATAGAGGGAGAGGAGCTGAGCTCTGTGATATATAGGGTTATATGATAGAGGGAGAGGAGCTGAGCTCTGTGATATATAGGGTTATATGATAGAGGAGAGGAGCTGAGCTCTGTGATATATAATGTTATTTGCTAGAGGAGAGCAGCTGAGCTCAGTGATATATAGGGCTATAGAATAGAGGAGAGGAGCTGAGCTCTGTGATATATAGGGTTATATGATCAAGGAGCTGAGCTCTGTGATATATAGGGTTATATGATAGAGGAGAGAAGCTGATCCCTGTGATGTATAGGTTATATATGATAGAGGAGAGGGCTGAGCTCTGTGATATATAGGGTTATATGATAGAAGAGAGAAGCTGACTCTGTGATATATAGGGTTATATGATAGAGGAGAGGACTAGCTCTGTTTGATAGAGGATAGAGGGTGTGAATATGTTATGATAGAGGAGAGAGCTGAGCTTGTGTCATTAGGTTATTGATAGAGAGGGATGTTTATTATGGTATTATGATAAGGAGAGAGCTGAGCTCTGTGATATATAGGTTATATGATAGAGGAGAGGAGCTGAGCTCTGGATATATAGGATTATAGAGGAGAGAGCGAGCCTGTGAATATATAGGGTTATATGATGAGGAGAAGCTGCGCTCTGTGATATATAGGGTTATATGATAGAGGAGAGGAGCTGAGCTCTGTGATATATAGGGTTATATGATAGAGGAGAGGAGCTGAGCTCTGTGAAATATAGCGTTATATGATATCTGGAGAGGAGCTGAGCTCTGTGATATATAGGGTTATATGATAGAGGAGAGGAGCTGAGCTCCATAACTTTTTTATTTTTCCATCTACATAGACGCTTGCAGCTATCCTCTCCATTCACTTCTATGGAAGCTTCCAAATATAGCTGCACACACTCGGCTATCTTTGGAAGCTCCTATATAAGCGAATGAACCACCCTCCTCATTCACATGCACGGTCGTCTCGCAGCCAGTTGCGAGTGGCCAGCACTGGGGTTTTTACTTTGTGGTAAAACCCCTTTAAGGCCGCTTATATATAGTGCGGGAGTATATATATGTATGTATGTATACACACACATCCAATCCGCTAGTTAGAAGAGTGCAGGTCATAGGGCATAAAGGACTGAGGTGGGATGAGACGGCTTCTTTCCCTGTACAGCACTTAGATGTGGGCACTGACTGAGTGTAGCAAGAGCCAATCTCTACTACACCCCGGTGAGTGGGTTTTATGCCATCATTCCTGGTCAACCCCCATTCTGACTGGTGAGTGCAGGTGGCAGAAGCAAATAGGTGTCAAGTCCCCCTCTATTTGCCCTTTACAATCATGTGGTTATCCACCTAAATGGTGGCAGTATTTCGGTTACAAACCAACACAGGGCGCAATAAAGCATGTTAATATATCACTACAAAGCAATACTATACTGCTATGCATTCTGCCTGTGACAAGCAGCCTATTAAACAGTGGCAGGACCTTTAACGGGAACCTGCCACATAGGTTATACCCCCCTGGCTGAGGGGAGCACAAGCCAGTGTCAGACCTGATATTTCCAGCGCTGTGTCCTTTATTCTGTAAGATGCTGCAGTTTTAGAGCATTTACCCCTCAAATCTTATTCATGAGTAGGTGTTAGCCTCGCCCACCAAATGCTAGCCCCGCCCACCTGACAGTTATTCACCTGTTTCTACCTATTCAAAGTAATAGGTGTATCAGTTGAGGTGGGCGGGCTAGCCTCAGGTGGGCGGGGCATGAAAAAAACTGACTCCTTGAATGACTTTTCTGGCTGAAAACTGCAGATTTGAGCATTAAATACACGAAAACTCCAGCATCTTACAGAATAAAGGACACAGCGCTGGAAACAGCAGATCTGACACTGGCTTGTGCTGCCCTCAGCAAGGAGGGCATAATCTATGCGACAGGTTCTCTTTAAAGCTTCTGCACATGTCAGACCAGAAGCCCATTTTTGGCCTCCGGCTGCCATGCCAACCAGCAGCAGCAAACAATCATGACTGCAAAGTGCTAACCACCTAGATGGCATGGCCACTTCTGACTGCAGCATCTAGGAAGTTAAACAGCCAGGATCGGCACAAAATCCATTTCTAGCCAGTGCACCCGGAGCCGCTATAAATTTCAGTAAGCAACTGCTGTAGATGTTATGGTCACAGCTTCTGAGCCCAAACCATCCCTGCACCACCCAGAAGACTCACCAAGCCCAGGAAGACTCCTCTTTTTTCTGGGAGTCCCATGGGCAATCCGGGAGAGCTGGCAAGTATGTGTATTAATCACAATGTGCCTGATTTATGTTTTATGTATTGCAGTAATAGCGCTATAAAAGGTAGGTAAATACAGGCAGTCCCCGGGTTAAAAACGGGATAGGGACTGTAGGTTTGTTGAGTTGAATTTGTATGTAAGTCGGAACAGGTACATTTATTAAATGTAACTCCAGTACATCATAGACATCACTTAGCAACTAAATAATATAGATAAAAATTAACCTTTATTAAATTATTAAAAACCTATACTAACCCTGTAAACACCCTACAAAACTACTGCAAAGACAAACCCTAACTTAAAAAAAATATACGTAGGGTTTCCGCCCCAACAAGGGCGCCCCCACCAGGAACCTAATACCTAACTAACAATCCCTAAAAATTCCCTACCTAATAATAATAAGTGTGATACCATGCAGGGAATTGAATAGGTAAAAATTGCAAGTGTATACCAAACAAAAGCACACTAATATTATCTATGAAATATTACTATCCATCAGTAATATATTCCAATTCAATTTCTGATATAATGAACTATAGATATGTATATGTGGAAATGATATTCAAATATCAACAACATATAACAGATATCATGCCTTATACCAAGCTTTGAATTGAATTGGAATATATTACTGATGGATAGTAATATTTCATAGATAATATTAGTGTGCTTTTGTTTGGTAAACACTTGCAATTTTTACCTATTCAATTCCCTGCATGGTATCACATGTATTATGCTTAGGTAGGGAATTTTTAGGGATTGTGAGTTAGGTATTAGGTTCCGGGTGGGGGCGCCCTTGTTGGGGCGGATACCCTACGTATATTTTTTTCAGGTTAGTAGTTTTGTAGGGTATTTACAGGGTTAGTATAGGTTTTTAATAATAATTTAATAAAGGTTAATTTTTATCTATATTATTTAGTTGCTAAGTGATGTCTATGACGTAGTGGGTTTTTGGACAAGTCTTTGAGAGTCAATAGCGTCTCCATCTAGGGGTGGGTCTAACCCTTTGACTGTTTAGACGATGTAGTTTATAAATTTAATGTAACTCCAGCATAAAAGGTTTTTTTTAGTTTTGGATACTGCAGGGAAGAGTTTTTACATTTGTTTTGCTGTCTGTGCCCATGTTAAGAAGATTTCACCTCATGTGGCATGCTGGAACCTGTTGTTTCACAGACACTATCTACTGTGCAACATGGAACTACAAGTGCCAGCATGCCCCATAAGTCTCTGTTTGTAACTAGGGGACAGATGTAAGTGGGAACGATTTAAGTCGGAGACTGCTTGTATAAAAATGTATCCAATTTTTGTTAATTGTCACCTGGAATACTGACCTTGGGTGGACAGAGCTGTGATGATCCATGCTTAAACACCATGGTCAGTACAATGGCCTGAGCTTGCCTGGTCTCATCCAGTAATCTGCACTGCTGCTCCGGATTCATAGACCAAATGTTCCATATTTTTATGCCATCACTTACACCAACATATTTTCCCTGAACGTTAAATTGTGGAGGACTCAACTCTGGCTTTTCAGATGACTCTTTTACTTCATGGGAAGACACATTTGCATCTAATACTAACAGTTTCTTCTTTTGTCTTTGACTTTCTGTATTCTTTTGCTCTATATTTGAAGGCATATTCATGTATGGTTGGACATCATCTTGACTAGTGTCACTCCTGCTTAAAATTCTGGGTGATGTTGAAATGACTTGAAGCTTCACAGGTAGTCCAGAATCAGGAGACTGTTAACAAAACAGCAAATCAACATCAAATCGACAAACTGTAATTTCTCTCCAAATATTTAAGGGCATCACTTGTTACTGAATGTTCACACAACCGGTCTTTATTGTGTCATATGAATCAGTCACCCATAACATTAAATGGGTTCTCTAACTGCAAAGGTTAGCTTTCAAAATGTAGGTTATGGTAAATAAAAACTTTTACCAACTATATTGCTTTGTTAATTTTGCTTTATTGAGGAGATGAGAAATTTTATCTGCTCTGAGTTCAACCAGGTTTCTCTGATTATCGTCCTACTCTCCCCTTCTCTCTCTGCTCTTTGTCTTATCTAAGAGCAGGAAGTGATGTCACCACAGGTCGGCACACAGGACGCTGGCAGCTTGAGAACAAAGTGTGTTATCTCTAACAAACAAAGGAGACTAATTACTTTTTAATTACTCTATAGAACCACCCAAAGGCCAAGCATGAAGAAACAGGAAGCATGAATCTGAAGGCTTAGGCTTGGAAAAGCATGGTGGGGGAAAACCCCTTTTTAACACCCCCCCTTTTTATTTTTCCTTTCCGTTTTCCCAAAAGCCCATAACTTTTTACTTTTCTTTTAAATAGTTGAAATAAAGGCTTTTTATTTTGTGGGACAAAATGAAATTTTTTCAAAAATTTACCATGACCAAACTTATAATGCAGGGGGAAAACCAAAGGAAAAAATTTTTTGGGGGGGTTAAAATTGTAAAAAGGGAAAGTGAAGTGTTTGCTCTATTTTGAGATACATTTTGGGTTTTTTTAAACTTTTCTTTTAAATTTTTTGGGGGAAATTTTAAGTGCCCAAAAAAAAAACCACCTTTTTGGAGTTGGGTATTTTTTTTTCTACAACACAAATATTTTTATATTTAAACAGATGAGACTTTTTTCATCAGTATTTTATGTGTAAAATGGCAAAAGAAGGGTTTTGAACCTCTCGTTTTTTATGTTTCTAATATATTATCATATATTATTAAAACTTTTCTTTTACTTTGAATTTTGCCAAATCAGGGAAATTGACCATTGGAAAAAGGATCCCTTGTACTTTTTTTCGGGCATTAGTTAAAATTTGCAAAAACAGTGTATGGTTCTTCAGTTACACCCTACCTATGGCACGGTGTAATAGAAGTAGTAAGACGTCAGCCATGGAAGCCTTCATTAAAGGCCTCTGGTTGCAATGTCTAATAATTGGAATGGGGCCCATTGGGAACAGAACAATGCACTGCACCGTTTCTTAATCCCTTAGATGCCATGGTTGTGTTTAATATGACATCTATTGGGTTAAAGTGCAGGGCCCAGGAATTTCTCTGTTGCCGGCTGTGTATGAAAGGGGGCTCTGAGGGGCCCAGCCCCAAAAGGGCCCTTTTCAATGTAAAACCCAGTAAATATAGGGGGCAAATGTCCATAAGAGGTTAAAAATACTGACAGGTAAATTTCAAAACATTGTTTAATGTTTGTGAAAAAAAAGGGCCTTAATAGGTAGTTAGTGAAATCATACAGAGGCCCACTAGTACCAGAGAAAAGGGGTTGGGATGTTTTTAATTACTTTTAAAATTGAAATGTTTTTTTTTCCCAACAGACGCAACAGGAATCTATTAATTATTGTTACTTATCTGAAATATTTAGCCCACCTGTTCTTTTATTGGTCGGGTTCTGTTCCTCCAGTCACTGATTTACACATTTGTTTACATTCATACAGCAACTGAGATGATTGCTGTAACTTTCCATTAATTCCCAGAATCTTTTAGGACCATTACAAAAGTCCCCTAGATTCTTTAGCCACCCCCAATAATCAATCAAATCAATGGTTAGATAAGTTGTGTTTCTTGTTTTAATTAAATACTTTAATGATGAGTGTTTGAATACCAGGTGATTTTATAGAATGTGTTTTTTGTAGGAAATTCAATTTTTATAATGGTAAAGTAAACCTTTTTTGGTATTGCAATTTTGAAAATCCAAAATGTGAAGTGATGATGGTGTTAAACCACCTGTATAAAAAAGAGAAGTTTGTTTTCAAAAAAAAACTTGATGTTAGGTTTTTCTATTTTTGTTTATATTGCGCCATGTCTATTTTTTTTTTAAATTTGGGAACCGGCAAAACCAAAAGTTGCGGGTTTTTGTGTAAAACAGTGTATACAAGGCAGCAATTCAACAGTCAGTTTTTGTAGATGAACTGTCCCGAATCGAGAAATTTGGGGGCTAAATTGTAAATGGTTATATGATGGTAAGGATCTTCAAAAGAACAGATCTGGTGGGGTGTTCCCAGTACCAGTTAATTCAGAGGTTTCTTTAAGCTTTTATTCATCTGTGGCAAATCGTATGGAGGGAAATACCTCTGCCACAGCTCTATGCAAGTTAAATGCGACCAGATAATAAATCAAGAGCAGCACATAGGGGATCTATGCAATATCAGGCAGGTGGTTTCAATAAATTGGTCAAAATTCTATTTTCCCCCCCCCCCCCCCTACGGGAAAAAATTTTTTTAAAAGGGGATATCTCCCTTTTGACTTTACTTAACCCAAAACCCGGTTTGGGGGGCCCTTCCCCTGGCTTTGTCTTTTTTAAAAATAGTTGTTTCCCCTTGAATCTTCTCTTTCAACCCCCTGGGCGAATGTATGAATCTCGCCCCCGGTCGGGGGGGAAACCTTTCTCCCGGGTTTTTTCCCCGGCAAAATCTGCGCCTGATTTATGTCGACGCCGGGGCGCGCTCATACATTCCATGTAAAGTCCGGGGCGCCTGCCAGTGTTTGAGGGGCAAATGCGGGATTAGGGGCAGTGCGGGGCCCGCGGGCCCATGAAATTTGGCCCCCCGGGGTAGTTTCAATATACATGCGGGGAAAAGTCCTCCGCCCCCCGCCAGGTTTGGGGCGCAGTGCGGGGGCTTAGGGCAGTGCGGCGCTTCACCTAAGATTTGCCGTTCGAGGGGGTGCCTCATTCCCTTTCGGGGGAAAAAATTTCCCCGGCCTCGCCCGTGTTTTGGGGTCGTGCGGGGAAAAGGGCGCAGTGGGGGGGACTTGGGGGGGCTGTGCGGGACTGCGGGCCCCAATTTTTTTCCGATGCGAGGGCAGGGTGGGGAACAGGAGGGAAAACATTTAAAAAATGGGCCGTGGGAGTATTTAATCAAAAAAAATTTCCCTTTTTAAAAAAGGGGGAAAATTCTCGAAAAAAAAGCCAAAACCCCAAAAATTAAAAAAAACAATTTTAAAAAAAAACTTTCCAAAAATCTAGAACGGCCCCTACATCAAGAATTAGGATTTTGGGAAAATTTCCGGGGAAAAACCCGTTTAAATTTAAAATTCTGGAAAAACTATTTCATTGGTGGCATTAAACCCCGGCCCCAAACAGGGGAAAAAGGGCGACAGTGAACCATTAAAACCCATGGAGAAAATATTGACCAATCAAAATCAAAGGCTTTACAGTTAAAATCGGGAAAAAAGCAAGAAAAAAGCTGATTGGTGAGCTAGCGGGGGGTTTGGGGTATCCGGCCAAACAAATTTGGGCGACAGGGACCCATTATAGCCTTGGGGGAAGTTTCAAAAATCAAAATTCCCAAAAGGGGGGACAGTTCAAAATACAGTAAAAAAAGCTGAAAAGAGCTGATTGGTTGAGCTAGCGGTTTGGGTTGGCTTCCCCGCCAATCGAGCGGAGCTACTTCTCCCCTTGTAGTTATGGAGAGATCGGCGCATGCAATCTCGGGTCTCAAACGGGCCCTGCGGGAAAGGAGTATGAATAAAAAAAAAAATTTTTTTTTAAATGTTTAAAAAATTTTTCTGAAAAAAAGCTGAAACCTTCCCATTTGCATAAATTTAAATTTAATCCCAAAAAAACCCCGTTTGTCGCCGGGACGGCGCCATTTGGGAAATTTCAATAGGAGAGAATTTCCGGGGGGAAAAACAGTAATTCAAATTTTTGTAAGCTATTCTCTTTTGGGTTGGGATAAAACCCGCCAATCAGAATAGGAGCGACAAAGACCCATTTTAAGCTATGGGGGAGAATTGACCAATAAGAAAGGGAGCGACAAAAACCCATTATAAGCTATTGGGGGGGAGTTTTTACCAATAAAAATAGGAGCGGGGCAAAGACCCATTAAAATTCCCATGGAGAAGTTTTGGGACTAAATTTTAAAATTTAAAGGGGGGCAGTTCGAAAATTTCTGTTAAAAAAACAGAAAAGGTGATTGGTTGAACTAGTGGGGCCCTTTGGGTATTTTTCGGCCCCAATTTAGAGGGGGAGTACTTTTTCCCCCTTGGAGTCTATGGAGAGATCGGGGGGCAAAGCAATCCCCGGGCCAAAAAAAGGCCGTGGGAATGGAGTTTGAAAAAAAAAATTAATTTTTTTTTAAGTGTAAAAACTTTTGGTTTAAAAAGCTGAAAAAATTCTTAAAAATAATCAGTTAAAAACCCCAAAAAAAGCGTTTGTGCCCAGACCCGGGGCTCATAAGGAATTTTCAAAAAGAGAATTTTCCGGGGAAAAACAGGGAATTCAAATTGTTTAAGCTATTCTGATTGGTTGGCTTAAACCCGCCAATCAGAAAGGAAACGACAGGGACCCATTATATCCTATGGAGAAAAATTGACCAATCATATTCAAAAGGGGGGGACAGTTAAAAAAACAGTTAAAAAGGGAGAAAAAAGGGTGAATTTGGGTTGGGAAACGGCGGGGGCCCCGTCCGCTTAGCCAATTAGAGCGCGAGTACCCCTTTTCTTTGAGTTCTATGGGGAAAAAATGCAGAGCGAGCTCGGTTTGTGATTGGGTAAGTTAAAAAAGGGCATTTTTTTGGACCAATGGGGATGCCCCGAGGCCCCTCCCATGGGTTTTTTTAATGCAATTTTTTGAAATAAAACTGTAATGGGCCCAAATAAAGATAATATTTCCGAAGTTGTCCCGGTTTTGATAAAAAAAAGAATAATAATATGGGGGTAAAAAAAAAAAATATTTCATCAATTTAAAAACATGGTTTTTTTTCCCTTTTTTTTCTTTTGCCAAGGATCCCAATTTGTATGGGTGCAACGAAATAAAAAAATAAAACATGTTTTATTGGGAAATTTTTATTTTTTGTTTAAAAAAAATAAAAAAAGGTTTTTTTTTCATACTCCATTTCCGCCCCGGCGCCGAGATTTCAGTGCGCCATCTCTTCCCTAGGGGAAAATGGGGAAGTTAGCTCGCGCTCTGATTGGCTGGGAAGGGAAACCACCGTAGCTAACCCCAAACAGCTCTTTTCTGTATTTTTTCTGTTTTTTGAAAAATGTCCCCCCTTTGGGGTTTTTGGTTTCCCCAAAATTCTCCCTAGGTATTAAGGGCTTTGTCGCTCCTATTCTGATTGGTCAATTATCCCCCCATGCTTAATTAATGGGTCTTTGTCGCTCCTATTCCCGATTGGTGGTTTTTGCCCACCAATGAGGAAAAAGCTTTTCAGGGAAATTTTAATTACTGTTTTCCCGGGTTTCTTTTTTGCCCAATTTTTTCCCATTTGGGAGCGCCGGTTTTCGGCAACAAAAAATCGTTCGGGATTTAAAACCCCCTTAAAGGGCCTTGGCCGTATCCATCTCCAGGTCGTTTGGGGGGTTTAAGCCCCGGACTATGGAAAAGGCCCGAGGATCGCGCGAATCTAAAGCAGAGTTTGCGCGGAATCGGCGGGGGTGTGTCAGCTGATTTTACAGCTGACATCCCGCAGGGGTTTGGCCCCCACCCCGGATCGGGTCCGGGGGGGGGGGGGGGGTTAACCCCTTTAAATTTTTTCGGCAAAGATCGGGTCCCCAATAATTAAAAAGGGACGCAGGAGGAGGGTCGCTCCCCCTGGTCTCTGTACGGGGGCGCAAACAGCACGGATGGGAAAATCCGTGCGCTCCCGCCCTCTGACAGACCCCCACGGAGGGCAGAGAATTCCTTTTGGGGGATTTTGTGACGTCCGGGTGCCGGCCGTGCCCCGTGGGGGTGTCCCGGCTTTGTGGGCTGACATTGTCATAGGAACCATCCCTAGAAAAAAGCTATTTCAAAATTCCCATTGAATGAGGGGATCTAAAGGGCTTCATTCAAATCCCCTTTGGGGAAAAATAAAATAAAAATGTGAAAAAAGTGGGAAAAAAAATTTAAAAAAAAGTGAAAAAAAAAATAAAACACAAACACGAAAAAAAAAATAAAAATACGCACCCGCCCCCTTTTCCCCCTTTTCAAAAGCCAAACGCTCAAAAAAACCTCAGGAAAAAATTTTTTAGACCCTTGGGGTCTAGCCCTCAGGCCCTTTAAAAGATGGACCATTGTATCCTAACTTTTCGCCCTTTAAGATTTATTAGTGGCCCTCCCGGGCTAACTAAACATTTCCCAGCATTTCCTTTGGGGGGTTTTCCTTAAAAATTTTACCCGCGGTTATATTTTCACCGAAACCCTTTAATTTTTTTTTTTTTTTTAAAGGGAGGTTCCCCCTTTACCTGCCTGTTGGGTAGATGCGGGGGCATCGCGGATCTATTTTTTTTGTTTCTGGGAATTTTCCGTTTAAACAATCTTTTTGGGGAGAAATTTTCCCCTTCATAAAGAACCACAAAAATTGGGTTTTACGTCCCCTTTTCGCCAATTTTGGGCTCTTTTTGGAACCTAGACCCAAATTTGAAGTCCCACCCCCCCACCAAGAAATTATTATTTGCATCTCAGCAAACTGCATGCAAGGGCCAAAATTTTAAAGTGGTATGGGGCCCACTCTACGGGTCTTTTTAGAAAAAAAAAAAAAAAATTTTTCCTTTTTGTTGAGTATGGAAATTTGGGGGGATGCCTTTTTGCAGGAAAAAAAATTTCCCGAGTCAAGGATTTTTCCCAAAATGGCAGCCCGTAATTAATTTTTTTCCTGTCATTTTTAAAAACCCCATAAAGTTTTGTTTTCAATTTCCCACTTGGTATTTGGAGTGTGTGCTGGAGGTTTAAACCCCCCATATAGATTTAAACCCGGGGGCCCCGCTGAATGGGTTTACAATCACTTGTCATATTCCTTCGCCTGCTTCGGTGGGGGGGGACTGCGAAACCCCCGGATACCCCTTCCCTTTCCCCCCCCTTTTTCCCCCTTTTTTTTTTTTTTTTTTTTTTTTTTTTTTTTTTTTCTCTCCCCCTCTTCTCCAGGGTTGTTCAAGCATCATATTTGGGAGTATATTAGATTTCACAAAAAGGGAAAAAAACTGCTTTATTCCTAACATGATCTGCCTTGATGTCTGACTCTTTATAGCAATGTCTATTAGGTTCTAAAACATGTTCGAAAACTCTGCTCTTTTGTTCTATAATTTTGGTCCGGCATGGCATGCTATTTTATGCAGATCTAAAATATTTACAGACTGTAAGTGCATTTTCTATTCTCCCTCTATCCACCTTTCCCAGGGATCCCCCTTCCCCATTCCCACCCTGATCCCCCTTTAATTTGCTCCCCCATGGTTGGGGGTATTGTTTGTTTGTACCTATTAATCTGAAAACACTAATAAAAAATAATGTTAAAAAAAAAAAAAACGCCAATCGCCCCAAACAAGATCAAAAATAAATAAAGTACCCATATTTTTGGGATCGCTGCGTGCGTAACGGACCTGGCCCTATAAATCTGTCATGTTAATTAACCGTACGGTGAACGCCGTAAAAAAACAAACAAAAAAAAATCACATAATTAAGATTATTCATACCGCAGCAAATAAAATGTAATAAAAATCGATCAAAAACCCCTATAAACCCCACATTTGTACCAATTAAAAATTTTCAGTTCTTCCCGCAAAAAAAAAAGTCCTTATACAGCTCTGTATATGGAAAAATTAAAAATTTATAGCTCTCAGAGATAGCGATTGCATAAATATTGTTTTTACACACTAAAAACCCACTTCTCTTTTTTTTTTTAAAGTTTGCCTTAAAAAATAAAAAAATATATAAAATAGGGTATCGCCATAATCGTAGCGACCCAAAAGTAAAGCTAACTTATCAGGATACTGCACGGTGAGCCCTGTTAAAAATAAAAAACACAAACTAGGTTGCAGTATTTTCTTAAACCCTGGCCCTCCAAAAAATGGATTTAAAAGCATCAAAAAGCCTTGTCCCCCAAAAATGATACTAATAAAAACGTTAAACTCCTCTCGCAAAAAACAAGTCCCTACACAGCTCCAAGCACAGAAAAATTTAAAAGTTATGGCTCTCAAAAAATATGGTGATGCAAAAAACGTATTTTCCTGTTTGAAATAAAAGTGTTTTTATTTTATAAAAGCAGTAAAACATAAAAAAATATACAAATTGGGTATCGGTGTAATCGTATTGACCGGCTGGTAAAGCTACCTGTCATATTAAAACCGTACAGTGACCGCTATAAAAAATAAAAATAAAAAACACTACCAAGATTGCTGTATTTTGTTCAAAACATCTCACAAAAACCTTAATAAAAAGTGAACATAGCGATGGGCGTGGCCTGTCAGATGGGCGTGGCTTGTCATGTGAAGGAGAAGGACGCAGATTAACTGAGCTCCCGGCAGGAAGGCAAAATCAGCCAAGAGAGCAAACTTACCATGGGCCGCAATAAACAGAAGAAGTCAGCCCCGGTGCCAAGAAACCCCCGCACCTGGGGACATCCCAATTTCGAAACTTTTTTACGCCATTACAAGGGCTTGGATGAGACGGGGGATGCTCCCGGGCCTTCCTGCGCGCCGGCGCCATCTTGCCAGGCCTCCGCCTCCCCTCGGGGCAACGGCAGCAGCATGGATGCCCAAACTGGAGGTGGTCGACAGGAATGGCTACCGGACACTGCAGACCGGCCTGCAGCACAAGAAGAGATTGCTCCTCTGGAGGCGGCGACTCGTGCGGTCGGCGGGGAGGGAGACTCCAGGGAGCAACGATCTGCAATATCGGAGCGTCCGTTAAGCGCCGGAGTGATCCTGGGGGCTCCAGCCCTGAGCGATCCACAGCGCCAGCCTCTGCCTGCGGCGACTGAACACCGGGCAGGCAAAAACCCCGTGCAACAACAGGAGACTACGCGGGACTCAGCCGACACTCTAAGCGCGCCAGGCACCATCTTGAGAGACCGCATGGAGGAGGATCAGCCATCGCGGGTGTCTAAGGTATCGGGGACCCGTGCGCAAATTGGGGGAGCCCAGTGCGACCTGCCCGATTGATTGAGGGACCCCTGCTGGCTTGAAGCACCCTCAAATTCCCCAAAATTATGTAAAGGAGCTGCATTGCCTGGGGGGAAGGGGGGGTTGAGGGGGGACTTGATTGCCCCCTAATTGGGGGCAGATGCAGCCCTTTGGGCCCCCCACAACACGGGCCTGCATCACTGAACCCCATTGTGGGAGGAGAGGGTAAGTCCTCGGGACCCCCCCCTGGCCCTAGCTTTCGTCTCGTCCCCGCCTGTAGACGGGGGAGGGGGACGTGCGCTGTTATGACCCCACTGTCCTTTCTAATATGGCTGTGGGTTTGTTTTTCCCCGCCAACACCCCCAACGGGACATCCCTCCTGCCTATGAACCCCCAACGGGTCAACCCCCCCGGGAGTTCGAAAAGGGGCATCCATCAGCACGGCGCCAGCCCAAAAAGCCTCCTGAACCCTCGGCCCCCCTACCAACTTGCCCTTCTGATTCCCCGTTTCCCCTGGCTAGGGGAAAGCCTCACAGCGCGGCTACACTGAAAGGCTATGCAAAATCCAGCCCTGTCCAGACACGGGGCGCTGTTTCCCCCTCTCAGGAGCCACTGGGTTTCGATCCGAAGCCCCCCACCGGGGGAGCGCCTGCCCCTTCCCCATGGGGGCTTTATGGTACAAAAAGCTTGGGGGACTCACCGCAGGGGCGGCGCTCAGATTCGGCCTTCCCCCGGGGGGGAAAAGCACAAAAACACTACCCCACCCGGGAGCTCCGGGCTTGTTTCACCCCTACCATCAAAGCTGCCCTAAAACAACTAGGCCGAGACCTTCCCCCAGGAAGGGGTGGGGGATCTTAAAACCAGTCGACAGCATAGAGACCTTAAAGATAAATCCCAAAACCGGGGAAAAGATACAGGACACACTATCGCCTGTAGCTGTCTTAAATTTTCTTTGCCGTCCAAGAACAGCGCCAAAACCCAGATTCGGGCCCTATTTGATGACTTAGAAAACCGCAGTGGCGCAACAACGTCGGGGTAAAGGGGGGCTCCCGGGAGACAGTCCGTAGGGGGGTTTATCCCCAGTGCCCAAATTTTTTAAATGAATCCTGGGCGGGCCCCAAAGACCGTTCATCGAATTTGACCGAGCCCATAGAGCCCTGGGGCCCCCAAGTTTAATCCCCAAAAAGAAGATTTGTCTATGTGAATCCATCACATTCCCTCAAAAGGGGGAAAATCCTTGTAAATCAGGGCTTATGCATCTTTTAAAAGTTGAGAGTCTCATATGGGCTTATCCCCCGGAAACCTTAAAAGAACCCGCGTTGCGGGCTGCGCTTAAACCCCTCTTGCGCTCCCCCAAGAGCGCAGGATCCAATACCGTTGGGGATTCCCATTCGCTCTACAGGTTAAGCATGGAGAGACCTGGGACTCTGAATCCCCTGGGGACTTGCCCATCTTCGCTTCAACCCTCCCCTACCCGGGTTAAAACCCCCCCAAATTTGGGGATCGGCGTGGCCCCACCCCAAGCACCTAATTTTCCCCCTTGACGGGCAGCGGGGACCCCGGCCCCTTGTCTACAATCCTCCAAATTCCAGCGCCCGAATCGTAAAGCGACGTGGATGATCCATCTCTCCGCCTGGCCCCTCACTTGACCATCTTGGTTTTACTAAGGGTTCTCTTTTCATTTAAGTGGCCCCCCCTTTGGGCAGTCCTAATCCCCACTTTTGATTAAGGGCCTGTCAGCCTTTTCAGTTTCTGCCTCACTAGCCTTCCTCCCCGGTAAAGTTCTGTCCCGAGGTTATCGATTGTTAGTGTTGATGATATCTCTACAGGACACACCCTTCCCCAGGATGTGGCTTTTGGCCGTGGTTATTGCTTCCCCTTTGCCCGGTCCATGTTTTCCTTTGGGTTTTTATTTAGGCTTTTTTCTGCCTTTCTGTTTTGTTTCCCTTCCCCCCTTTCCTATGAACCGGCCGGTATCGGGGAGTCTGTCGCGGAATCGTACCTGGTCAAAAGGGGGGGGGAAAAGTTTGTTTATACCTTTTTTAATGCAAAACCCTTTTGATTACATCCCTTAACGAAAGGGATTAACACCCGGAAAAAAGGTCGAAAAGTACTTTATACCCTAAAGCTAAGCCCATATAGTTTCTTCAGGAGATCCCCTGCTTCAGGGCATCCCCCAGACCCTTGGAGTAAATATACCCTCCCTGGTACATAGCAGCAACCCGCTGAATAAAACAAAAGGAGTACCCAATTTTGACCCAAAAAATCCCTGCCCCTTACAGTATTGGATTCCGGGGGGTTTGCGAAGGTGACTTTTTCTTTATAAATTAGCCTCAGGAACATTTTATACAGGGGCCAACTTTATATGTTCCAAATCAAAACCAATTCCCTTCCTATCAAAGACCCGGGGTTGATCTCACCTGTTTCGCCCGGGGACAGATAATGTATGTGGGGATTTAAATCTAGTCCCCCAACCCTCTTGGACACCTCTCGGGGGAAGTGTCGTCCCTATGCGAACAATTAACAGACTTAGGTTTACTGCACACCATGCAACTCTGGACTTTTATGGCGCTTATGTTTCCGGGGAGAGAGACATATTTTCTTTTCGGGTTCGCCCCCCGTTCATGTGTATAACTTTTTTTCCTACAACCTCCCCTCCTTCTGTGCAGGGGGAGCAAAGATAATTCATGACTCCCTGACCCCCCCCCGTGCACTGAAACCCTGACCCTCCCAATTTTTTGACTCCCCCATTTGCCTGGAAATTGAACGAATGCTGCTGCAAGATACTTTAGCTTGAGGACCTCCTCCGCTCCCCGGGGACTTCTGCCCATCCCCGGGGACTGACAGTCCACCCCCGCAGTGCGTGGGGGGCACTGAAAGTGTCCAAGGGGCTTATTAATAAAACATGGGTCCGTCTAAAGCGGGAGGTGCGCTTAAATTAAATCACTTATGGAAAAACTAACAACAGAATCTCGCATAATCTCTAGCTCAGGGCAGACCCAGACTGCGGTTCAACTGCGAAATGAAATACTTTTTTAATAATGGATCGGAAATAAACGTTTGGCAGGTTAAGAACGGGGAAAAATGAATGGAGTAACAAACCGAGCAGATTTCGCCCAGCATTACGGGCAAGAGGGGTCCCTGTTTTTCCCCCAAAATTAAAAAAAACCGGGTTGGGGGACCTAAAGCATAGACCGAGGATATACTTTTGGGTTTCTTTATAAATTTTTACATAATCTTACCAACTGCCAAAACCGACCTCTGAACTGGCGTAGGGGCTGGGAATGTAGGCCTCAAAACATTTAGGAAAATGCCCTTCCCTCTCTCCCCCGAAGTGTTGGGGCCTGTTGAAACCCCCTTACGCAGAAGACTCCGACGGTCATTGCAGCATTCCGCGGGGAAAAGCCCGGGGGCCGGACGGCTTCACAGCTAAATTCTATAAAGTTCTAATGGGGAAAATCACCCCTCCATCCCGCCTTTTAATCGGTTCCAGTAAAACCAAACCCTTTTGACCCGGAATTTCTGAAAGCACACATAACAGTTATCCCCGAAAGGGAGGGAAAGGACCCGGGTCTGTGCGAGTTACAGACCGATTTCTTAATAAAAACCGAGCAAGATTTTTGCAAAGCTGATTGCAGTGCGATTGAACCCCCCCTTAAGGATCTCTCACCCTTTACCAAGTGGGATTTGTCCCTAGAAGGAGGCGAGGGGGCAATGTTTGAAGACCTTTTCTCGATTGCCTGGTGAGCCGGACTGGGACCCCCAAGCTGTTTCTTTCTTTAGGGTGCCAGAAGGCTTTGACCGAGTAGATTGGTCCGTTTGTTTGGCCGCTGGGGATTTTTGGGGTTGGGTCCCGTTGCACTTGCAGGTTTTTTTGGGATATACAACGGCCCGGGCACAGATTCGGGTTAATGGTTCTATCCCCCCCCTCCTCATATGCATGTACCGGGAAAGGGGGGCCCACTATCCCCTTCTTGATGCGCTGCGTGGAGCGGTTGCTCCGGGGATTCGAGCCAAAGCTCTATCAAGGGAATCAAATTGGTAACAGAATGTGAAATGTTTGCCTTTGCGACGACCTCCTTTGTACGGTTGAGCCCCTTTTTCTCTCTACCCCTTTAATCTTGGCACCCAATACTTATGGCCCCTTTCAGTAATCATAAGGTGAAAAAATGTCCAAAAGGGGCATTAAATTCACATACCCGCGAATGGGTGGTCGACTGAAGACACAATATCCTTTTCCCCGGGCCCCTCTTCTTAATATTTAGGAGTAATTTCCCCCCGAATCTTAAAAACTTTTGGGCTTAAAATTTTTTTTTCCCCCATTAACTCGACCCAAAGGACCTCACCGATGGGATGGAAAAGATTTCTCCTGGCTGGGGGGAGTTAAAAATCCTAAAATGAATGTCTTGCCCCATTCTCATCTATTTCAAAAGGTTCCTATTGTGCTCCAAAGTCATTTTTCAAAAATCTCATAGCCTTTAAAACCCACGATTTATCTGGGCGCAGAGGGACCCAAGGTCTCCCCGACCACTTTTTACGCCCGGGGAAAGGGGGGGGCTATCGCTCCCAGATTTCAGGGTACTATTTGGCTGCGGTAGCGGGTGCGGGTTTGACGGATTCCACGGTTTGGTCCAAATGTGGGTCCAATGGTAAGCGTTTGGCTTCCCAATACTGCGCACCTTGGCTTTTCCTCCTAGCTCTTAAACCCTAATGCCCTCGCACAACTCCCAAACAAACTGCGAAACCATCGTACCTGTAGGGCATACCCCCGGCTATGCACTCTTTTGCCCGGGGGGCCATCATCCTTCCCCCTTTCCCGGGAACCCAAGGTGCCGGGGAACCATAAAAAAGGTGAAATTGGGGGTGGGAGGGACTAGGGGAATTCATGCAAATGGATGATGTTTTTAGGGAGGGGTGTCAACCCTCCCCGAGCCTGAGTGCCTATCTGACTTTCCCCCTTTTTTGCTACTACCAGCTGCGCAGCTTTTGTTGGCCTATGAAGACCCCCCGATGCGCCCTCACCTACGATATTCGAGAATTGGTGCCTACAGGCCACCATCCCCATGCTCTTCCAGGTCTTGGCTTTCTGATCCAAAAGAGGCTCCCACGCTTTGCTTATAGTAGGATGGGGAGGGTTTACGCGCCTGAAAGGGGCCCCTGTTCGATTAAAACACAGGAATTAATTTAAGATTTTATCTAATTGTACAGGGTTCCCCCCACTGTTACAGCCCTTTTTCCCCTTTTACATCCCCACTCTGGCGTTGCCAAAAAACGGGGGGAAAAAATTACACTTTTTGGGGGATGTGAAGCGCTACAACCCTTCGGCAAAAAGGGGTTTCCCCATTATTACCTGATTCGGGGAGCAGCTAGAAAAATGACCCCAAACGTTCTTCTTTTCGTTTTTCGGGGTCCACCCCTCTTTTAGAAAAACGTCTGGTAAATTCCCCTGGAATCGGCCAAGGCAACCATTCCAAGGCTCTGGAGATCCTCGACCAGACCCTCCATATTTTGGATGGTTTAAAAGAAATAATCAATATCAGAATGGAGGGGATTTGATGCAACTCCCTGCGTTCTGGACCTACTATAAAATTGGGACAATTTTGGTTGACTTTTAGTCAGTCAAACCAATTTCCGCTCAATTTGTGACCTTTGAAACAAAGGTGCGCGGGGTTGGGCGCCCGACGCCGGGGGCCTTTTCCCCTTTCTCCCCTTCCTCCTTTTTGTTCTTGGTTTGTTTTTTATTTGTTGTTGGATTGCACTACTGTAGTATAATGCACGGGGTAAAAACAAGACTTAAGGCACAAGGTTTCTCCTGTTAAATTTCTTTTGACCGGACAACACCCCGTGAGTCCACATTGAATCTTACTTTTTTTATGTGTAGTCGGTGCTTTTTTTTAAAAATCTGAGATTTACTGTTCTAATGGGCGTAGTGAAGGTCCCTCGATCCCTTGGGGCGAACGCCTGTTTATAACCCTCGGGGCTGGGATCCAGACCCCCTTTTCATTATGTAGTGAAATATTTTTGTTAGTTTGCATTTTTATGCTTACTTTTATCTATTTTTGACCTTATCTCTGTATGTAAGTCTTACTGCTGTCTCCCAAAACAATAAAAAATTTTTTTGGAATGAAAAAAGTGAAAATAGCATCAATGCACCACATAATGGTACCCAAAAAAAACTTCAACTCCCTCCCCCAAAAACAAGCCCATACACGCTCTGCACACAGCAAAAATAAAAAAGTTATGGCGTCAGAATAGGGGCAACCCTAAAAAAGCATTTTTTTAAGAGTATTTCTCTGGTAAAAGTAATAAAAAGAAAAAATTATAAAATCTATATCGTTGTAATTGTACCGACCCACATAGAAAATTTATCACATCATTTAAACTGCACGGAGAATGCAAAAAATTGAAACTCAAAAAACAATGACTGAACTGCGTTTTTCCCCCCATTTTCATTGCCCAATGCTAAAAAAAAACTATGGAACACCTGTGCCTAAAATGCAGAATACACCCCTAGATGAGATCCCTGATGGGTGTTGAATCCAAAATGGGGCGACTTCTGGAATGTTTCGCCTGTTCTGCTACTTTGGGGGCTTTGCAAATGCGACATGGCCCCACCAAAATCTGCGTTCCAAAAGCCAAATAGCTCTCCCTCCCTTATACGCCCTGCCATGCGCCCACACAGCAGTTTACACCCACATGTAGGGTATTGCCGAACTTGGAAGAAATTGCTTAACAAAGTTTTACGGTTCTTTTTTCCAGGATTCCTTGTATATGTGAAACATTTTAAGCTAAAATTGCAGATTATTGGAAAAAATTTTTTTTACTTTTCACAGCCTTATGCTAAAAAAAAATTTGTGAATCACCTGTGGGGTCTATATACTCAATGCACCCCTGGATATATTCCTTAAGGGGGTGTAGTTTCCAATATGCAGTCTATTTAGGGGTGTTTATTAAGTTTTAGCACCTTAGGGTGTCCCCAAACCTGAAATGGCGCCTAAATAAAATCGTATTGAAAATGAGACCTCAGAGTCCGGTAGGTGCTCCTCCTATTCTGGGGCTTATGGTTGAGCCAAATACGGGATATCGCTAAAAACGGCAGACCTGGGGGAATTGATATTAAGTTGCATTTACCTAGTCACATTTACCGTATTCCAGTGAATAATGGATAAATATT
This sequence comes from Phyllomedusa bahiana, assembly GCA_025379985.1. Classification (NCBI taxonomy): domain Eukaryota; kingdom Metazoa; phylum Chordata; class Amphibia; order Anura; family Hylidae; genus Phyllomedusa; species Phyllomedusa bahiana. The sequence continues at coordinate 115,085 of JAODAL010005346.1, read as the reverse complement.
GAAAATCTGCAAAAAAAAAGTGAAATTTTGAAATTTCACCTCCACTTTGCTTTAATTTCTGTGAAATATCTAAAGGGTTATCAAACTTCCTAAATAGTGTTGTAAATACGTTAAGGGGTCTAGTTTCTTAGATGGCGTCATTTATGGGGGTATCTAACATGCAGGCCCCTCAAAGCCACGTCAGAACTGGAGTGGTCCCTAAAAAAATGTATATTGCAAATTTTCTGAAATTGTGAGAAATTACTACTAAATTTCTAAGCCCTCTAATGTCGTAAAAAAAAAAAAAGACATTTAAAAAATGATGCCAACCTATAGTGGACATATGGTAGATGCTAGTTATAAACTATTTTGTGGTGAATAATTATCTGTCTTGCACGCAGAAATTTTGCAACTTTCAAAATCGCAAATTTTTCCAAATTTTCATGAAATTTTGATATTTTTCACAAACAAACAAGGATTGTATGGATAAAAATTTCTTACTAACTTAAAGCACAATGTGTCACGAGAAAACAATCTCTGAATCACATGGATAGGTAAAAGTGTCAAAAAGTTATTCTCACATAAATGGACACATGTCAGATTTCAAAAATAGGGCTGGGTCAGGAAGGCCAAAACAGGCTGGGTCCTTAAGGGGTTAATTGATTTATGTTTATAGAAGGTTTGAGCTCTTTTTCAGAGGATATTTTACAACTAATAAAAATGTTTTTTTTATTCATACTCCATGCCGCACGGCGCTGAGAGCCGAGATTGCATTGCGCCGATCTCTCCATAGACTACAATGGGAGAAGTAGCTCACGCTCTGATTGGCTGGGATAGCCAAGCCCCCGCTAGCTCAGCCAATCAGCTCTTTTCAGCATTTTCACTGTATTTTGAACTGTCCCGCCTTTGATTTTGATTGGTTGAAACTTCTCCATAGGTTATAATGGGTCCCTGTCGTTCCTATTCTGATTGGCTGAGATAGCCAAGCCCCCGCTAGCTCAGCCAATCAGCTCTTTTCTGCATTTTTACTGTATTTTGAACTGTCCTGCCTTTGATTCTGATTGGTCAATCCTTCTCCATAGGTTTTAATGGTTCACTGTCGCTCCTATTCTGATTGGCCGTTTCTGCCGACCATAGAGAATAGCTTTCAGAATTTGAATTACTGTATTTCCCGGCAATTTCCAATATCCTAATTCTTGATTGGGGCGTTCTAAAATTTTTGGAAAGTGATTTTTTTCTAAATACTTTATTTTTGAGGATTGAGCTCTTTTCTGAGAATGTTTTCCACCTTTATAAAGGCGATTTTTTTGGAATCATACTCCTGCTGCACGGAGCTGAGCGCCGAGATTTCTGTTGCGATCTTCTGTATGTTTCCTCGCATGTTCCGTTCTTGCTTCACTTCGCCGCCGCCGGAGCATTTAGACCAAAATAAACCAGATCTGCTTGACGGAGCTGCCGAGCGCTGCATTGCGCCGCGCTTTGGCGAGCCGCCATCGTACATGCCTCGGGGTTTTCGAGCGCGCCGCATCCCGCCCGGAACGCCTACAACCGCCCCATTTGCCCGCCCCTTCATGCGGGGCGCAGCTGAAAGTGGCGAACGCTGCGCCTACATCACATCCCTGCGTCCGACAGGGGGATTCGGGCCGGGAGGCGCAGTTTACTTCCAAAAACAGGCGAAAAGCCCGATCATACATGTCGCCCTCTGTGTTGTGCTGCTCCTTCGTTATTCCTTGTATCTAGCTATCTTTAGCTAATACATAGACTGTGAATGGAGCAGCAGTGGTGCAAAAATAAAAGTTTCTAAAATCTAGGTTTCTAAAAATCTAAAAAAAAAATGCAAAGTTCAAAAAGAACCACTTTTGGCATTTTACAAATGAAATAATAAAAAAAGTGAAACATTGTGTATCGCGGAATCCATAAAAGTCCAATGTTTTTAAATATAACTATGCAAGCATGCCACTTCTCATCCCTTTTTCACTGCACGAACAGGGACTCAGATCCCCGTTTTAGTGATCATGGGAACCCCAGCAATCAGACATAAGAGCATAGGAGAACCTATTTAAAACCAAACATTTAACTGAGTATTACCATTACAATTGTCAAAGGGGTGGTGTCTCTGCACTAACTGAACAATGTCAGACTGCGCAGGGGCACACCCCCAATTGATAACACCCATCTGACAATTTAGTAAAGCATTTCTATGAGTAATAATAAAAGAACCACACAGCATAGAGATCCAAGGAGCGAGGCACCAGAATTGTTCTGTCATGGGTATTTACTAATAATGACAGCAGCCACAGGATCTTTTTAAGAGGATGTTCACACGTTTATATGTTCCGCGCAGAGAACACGTTCGTTTCCGCCTTAAAAATTCTGCACTTGCAAGCAGGAAATTTCAACAAGGAAACAATGTGGACTGCCTAAGGCAGATTTCTGCCTCCTATACTTTAGTATTTGTTGGAGCATAAACACCTCCAAAAATTGACACGTCTTCTTTATAGATGTGGGCAGTGCTCGCTGACATATGCTCAAGTAAAATCAGCAATATCTAAACAATGATGCTGATTTAACATGGTGGTCTATGGGGAAGTGTTCAGAGGCAATTTGGATGCTCATTAAGGGGTGTATTAGACATGCCATATGCCCCAAAATTAGCATCCAAAAAATGCTATGTTCACAGTACAACTTTTTCACTAATACATGTATGAGCAGTACAGGACATGTAGTACCGCTCTCTACTGTAGAGAGGCGCTACTAGACCTCCAATAACTACATGATATAACTACACACTAATACATGTAAGAGCAGTACAGGACATATAGCACCGAACTGTACTGTAGAGAGGTGCTATAGACCACCAAGTGCCGTACAGGACATGTAGTACCACACTGTACTGTAGAGAGGCGCTACTAGACCACCAGTCACTGCATGCACCTCACTAATACATGTAAGAGCAGTACAGGACATGTAGTACTGCACATTACTGTAGAGAGGTGCTATAGACCACCAATCCCTGTATGTACCTCACTAATACATGTAAGAGCAGTACAGGACATGTAGTATCACATTGTACTGTAGAGAGGTGCTACTAGACCACCAATTACTGCATGCACCTCACTAATACATGTAAGAGCAGTACAGGACATGTAGTACCACACTTTACTATAGAGAGACGCTATAGTCCGCCAATCCCTGCATGCACCTCACTAATACATGTAAGAGCAGTACAGGACATGTAATACTGCACTGTACTGTAGAGAGGCGCTACTAGACAGCCAATCACTGCATGCACCTCACTAATACATGTAAGAGCAGTACAGGACATGTAGTACCGCTCTGTACTGTAGAGAGGCGCTACTAGACTGGCAATCACTGCATGCACTGCACTTCTACATGTAAGAGCAGTACAGGACATGTAGTAACGCACTGTACTATAAAGAGGCGCTACTAGACCGCCAATCACTGCGTGCACCTCATTGATACATGTAAGAGCAGTACAGGACGTGTAGTACTGCACTGTACTGTAGAGAGGCTCTACCAGACCACCAATCACTGCATGCACCTCACTAATACATGTAAGAGCAGTACAGGACATGTAGTACCACACTGTACTGTAGAGAGGCGGTATTAGACCACCAATCACTGCATGCACCTCTCTAATACAGGTAAGTGTGGTATCAGGATACAATGTCCCAGGAAAGAAGATTATATGGTGACATAATTGTATTCTGAAGCCATTGTAACTTGAGTGAACACTGTAATGATGCTTTTTATAATTACAGTGATAATCACATGTTCTTATTTAATTGCAGCGTCCATTTTGGTTGTCACTTTTGAAATAGTTTTGTCAGAAATGAATTATCAATTATCATTTTATCCGCCTGTTCAATCAGTTTATTGTCAGAAGATAAATTAAGTTACCACTATTCTGACATTCTTTCTACTGTACATGGGTATGGTGCAAGCATGCCTAACTCCTTAAAGCATAATGTCATCGTGGCCTACTATGTAAAAACATAAAAGAGCTGTACAGAATTTTCTTAAAACTTGCCTCCTCATTATATCCTGCGGAAACGGCATCACTCCTCAAAGCTTCTGAGCAATCTGTCAAAGCAAAAAAATTCTTAACAAATCTGGTTGCAGTAATGAATGATACCTTAAGGAGAACCTGTCACGTAGGTTATGTGGTTCTTGCTGAGGACAGCACAAGCTGTTTCCAACGCTGTGTCCCTTATTCTGTAAGATGCTGGAGTTTCAGAGCATTTAATGCTCAAATCTAGCAGTTTGCAGCCTGTTCTGCCAGAGAAGAGTCCGGCTTATTCATGAGCAGGTGTTAACCCCACCCACTCACTGCTGATTCAACCTTTTACTTTGAATAGATAGAAACCTGCGAATAACTGGCATGTGGGAGGGGTTACCTGCAGGTGGGCGGGGTAAAAGCCTTCTCATGAATAAGCTGAACTCACCTCTTGCATCTGATACAAATGTCCTATGTGGAAAAGTGAAAAAAGGTAAAAAAAAAGCAAAACACAAACACTAAAAATAAAAACACGTACACTGCCCTTTTCCCCTTTACACATGCCAATCGCCCTCCCCAAAAAAACAAAAATAAATAAAGTAATAATATTAGGTATCACCGCATGCGTAACAACCTACCATATAAATCTGTCGTGTTAATTAACCCGCATGGTGAACGCCGTAAAACAAAAACTTTCACAGAACTTTGTTCATCCTGCAGCACATATCCAAACCTGAAATGGCACCTAAATAAAATTGTATTGAAAATGAGACCTCAAAGTGCGGTAGGGTCACATGTGGGATATCTCTAAAAATGGCAGGATCTGGGGAATCAATATGAAGTTGCATTTCCCTGGTTACATTTACCGTGTTCCTGTGAATAATGATTACAAACTGAAAATCCGCAAAAAAAAATTCACCTCCACTTTGCTTTAATTTCTGTGAAATACCTAAAGCGTTAACAAACTTCCTAAACACTGTTATAAATACTTTTAGGGGTGTAGTTACTTAGATGGAGTAATTTATAGGGGTGTCTAACATACAGGCCTCTTAAAGCCACATCAGAACTGGACTGGTCCCTAAAAAAAATGTATATTGAAAATGTTCTTGAAAATGTGAAAAATGACTACTGAATTTCTAAGCCCCCTAACATTGTAAAAAAAAAATAAAAAGACATTTATAAAATGATGCAACCTACAGCAGACATATGGTAGATGCTAGCTATCAACTATTTTGAGTGGAATAACAATCTGTCTTACACGCAGACATTTTTGAAGTTTGAAAATGACAAATTTTTCAAACTTTTCACGATATTTTGATATTTTTCACAAATAAAGGATTGTTTTGACCAAAATTTCTTACTAACTTAAAGCCTAATGTGACAAGAGAAATCAATCTCTAAATCACTTGGATAGGTAAAAGTGTAAAAAAGTTTTTCTCAGATAAAGTGACACATGTAAGATTTTAAAAAATGGGGCTATGTCAGAAAGGCCAAATTAGGCTGCGGCGGTAAGGGGTTAAACTTGCTCCATTCCGGTCCTGGTGTGACTCCTGGTGCTGTAACAATCAGTGCTGAAGTGATGCTGCAGCCAATCACAAGCCTCAGCAGTTACATGCTGTATATCCAGAAAGAGACTGCTGCGGCCTGTGACTAGTTGCAAAGTCACGTGAATAATAAATGTCACATTATAAACCGGGAGCACCAGAAGCAGTGCTGGAATGAGGTCTTTTTTTTTTCTATTTTTCTCCCTGACTGAAGAGGATTTTGTAAAAATAGAAATATAAAAACCCCTTTACGGAGTTTTTTTAAAAAATTTTATGTAAAAAAAAAGCTTAGTCACTGTACATGTAATAAGTTCTACAAGCTCCTATTATACTGCTTTCATTTTTAAATTTTCAAAAGATTTGTTTGCGGTCATTGAATAAAAATGCTTATATAGAGCAAGAGGCAGAAACCTGTACGTAGCTAATCCTAGATAAAATTGTATCCAGTCTAGACAATGTTCAGTGACTGGATTTCAGACTTATATGTTGTAGGAAACCTGTTTCCCTGAAAATAAGACATCTCTCGAAAAAAAGACCTAGTGCAATGTTTTTCAAGCTTAGAAATAAAAGGCCTCCCCTGAAAATAACATACATCTATTCCAAATGTCAGCGGCACACTATCAAACTAAGAAAACATCAAAGGCATATAGAAATTTTTGAAAAATGCATTACTGCTAAGGAAATATGACAATTTGGGGTTCTTAGTTCACAATTTTGATCAAAAGTGTTTAAGCTCACCTCCCAATTACGTCAAGGGAACCCCAGTACAGGTGAGTCCTAACACTAAAACGTTACCTCTCTTGGAGCCTGTTCAGATTACAACACCTTAGGGAGTGAAGAGGACTAGCTACTGAATATCCTGCACTGATTTGGAATAGATGTATGTTATTGCCTCGCCAGTGTGCACCTATACTTATTTTTTTCAAAAAATGTTTTTGGATGTGCAGAGCCAAACTATGTTTTTTTTTAGTCTGTATGAGGAGTGGCTGCCTCATTGGCTTTTTGCACCCCACCCGTCTCCATAGGTTTTAATTCAGTGCAGGATATTCAGTAGCTAGTCCTCTTCACTCCCTAAAGTGTTGTAGTCTGAACAGGCTCCAAGAGAGGTAACGTTTCAGTGTTAGGACTCATCTGTGCTGGGGTCCCCTTGACGCAATTGGGAGGTGAGCTTAAACACTTTTGATCAAAATTGTGAACTAAGAACCCAACATTTTCATATTTCCTTAGCAGTAACGCATTTTTCAAAAATTCCTATATGCCTTTGATGTTTTCTTAGTTTGATAGTGTGCCGCTGACATTTGGAATAGATGTATGTTATTTTCAAGGGAGGCCTTTTACTTCTAAGCTTGAAAAACATTGCACTAGGTCTTATTTTCGAGGGATATCTTATTTTCAGGGAAACAGGTTTCCTACAACATATAAGTCTAGAAAGCCCCTAATCTCTGACCCGCAGTAGAACCGGTTCATAGATTCAAGCACAATCTACGCTACTAATGCACGCAAAAAATTGTCGTCTGGGCGCCAAAATACATACATGTCTCTCAAAGTCTATCAGATAGTTGCAAAATTAATTTAAGTTTCCAGCAATAATGAGGATCATGCACCTCTCCTAAATACAGTAGACTCATAACTATAAGCGAAGTGTATTCTTTGATCGATCCTGTTAGTAAAATGCCACAATATTTTTTGTGCCGTTTTGGTTAACAGAAGAATTTGTACGTACAATACATAGGGCAGGATATTGTCACAGTCCGTGCCACGTTCCTGTCCTTACGCTGCGGCCTCTGCTGCGAACCGCAGTCGTACCTATGTTCCTATCGCAGATCTGGTTCCTGTTGCAGTATCGCTGTGTGCACTCCTGTAGCCGCTGCTTACTCACCTGTGAGTGCTGTGCGGCTTTCTCTTGCTGGCCATGCTGCTCCTCCATCTTGGCTGCTGCCCTATTCCTTGTAGCTCTATAGAGGGCGGTGGCCACATCTTCCCTTCCTTTATTCCCACAGTATGCAGCGGGGTTAGGCTTCCTCTGCCAATCCCCTTCCACCTGTGGGTTTATAAGCCTGCTCCTCTCCCTACACTCCCGGCCTGATCCTTGTTGTCTCTTGGTGTAGTCTGTTGTTGCTGTGTGTTGTCTTCTTGTTGTGGTCTGGTGTGCGCACGCTGTCTTGTGTCCTTGTGGTATCCTCTATGTTTGGTTAGTCTCCATGTTGTTTTCCATGCGTCTGTCTGCATCTTTGTCTGTGAGCTTCTTTGCCATGTTTATGCCTTAGTTCCTAGCTTGTTTCTGCTTGTCCCTTTTTCCGTGTCTGTGAGTTTCCTTGCCTTGTTCTCTGCCTGTGTTTGTGCTCTTGTCATGCCTTGTTAACTTGCCAGTGTCCTAGCCTTAGTCTATGTTCTTTTTCTGTTTGTTGTTTCCAGTCAGTTTTATACCTGGGCTTCTGTTTAACCTTCTTGTTTGGCATCCGTTTAGTCCTGTCCTTGTCTTTCTGTACCTGCACATTTCTACTCCTAGTCTGCTGTAGCTTGTTCCCTTATCCTGTTGGTGCCTAGCTTTTGCACTTCTGGCCTGTCTGGTCAGCTGCCACTGCTGGGGACTGCTCTGAAGTAGCACCTGGTGGCTGTTGGGGTCAGCCAACCTTACCACCAAAGGCTCTGTGAAGATGCCCATGCCCGATGGCCACTTAGTTACGCCCCCTCGGAGCAAGCCCGGCAGTGGTCCAGTGGGTCCACTACCTGCTTTCCCCGCTCACCCGTTACAGATCTTTAGCAGAAGGGCGCACTTCATGAATGTATAAAGATAACGTCTCCATTTATTTCTGTTGTGATGAATATACAGGATGTTAGCAAAGTATCTTGTTTTATTGCAGAGCTGATAACTCATAAGGATTTGCAACTCACTGTAATTAGACCAGGTCTTCTCTTCTGTGATCACTTGCTCTGTCTTGTAATCGCAGTCATCTATATCTGGGTTTCCCTTATTTTCATTTATGTGCTGTAAAATTTCACTAAAAAAATAAAGACCACATTATACATATATTATGACGCATTATTTGCACTGTCTTACCAGGTAGCCCCACAGAATTGTACCTAAACTTCCACACTCACTAGAGACCTGCATAGGGACTGAGTGATATATAGAAGGGCAAATAAAACAAAGGCCTGGAATGTGTGTTCCTCAGTCTGCACACATCAACACGGGGGCAGTATTAGGCTAAATTCACACAACAGATATATTACCACAGATTGAATCTGGGGAGTATTACTTACATATTACATTTTTCTTGAGATATTTTCTTGGGTATACAGGGCATATATGAAAAAAAACAATGCTACCACATATTAACATATCCTGATTATATTATATATCACTATAATTTATGTCTATATATACATACTTTCACAGATATGCTATTGTTTTGTTTGACCAGGAATGCTGCTGAGACGTAAATTAACCTTTAAAATCCATTAACAAAAAACCTAACTTAGGGTTAAGGCTCATTTTTTTTCGTCTTATCCAAATCAATTTGCTTGGATTCTGGTCAAGTTTGACAGATGCAAACACAGACCTCAACTATAACATATTAAAAATGCAACTGCATTGTGTCTTGTGTTAAAAAGTGATTTTTTTTTCTCTTTTGGTGTGTTCCTACAGTTCCTAATTAAGAGGACTGCACCTTTTAGGCTATGTTCACACGATGTATTGCAGCGTGTGTGATCAGCGCGTACTCCCGAGGCGCGCGCGGGGGGGGCTGTCAGCCCGCCAGCCCAATAGACATACATTATGCGCCGCGAATAAATGACATGTCACATATCTCCCCGCGCGTACAATATGATCGTATTGTATGAGCAGGGAGAGGAGGCGTAATCCATAGCTCTCTATGAGAGCTATGGATTACCGTAATTGTGGCGCACATCTCGCCCGTATTAATGCGCAGATACGTGGCGAAATGCCCGCCGCAATTACACCGTGTGAACATAACCTTAGTAGATTTGTCGCATCTTACTCCAGTTACTCATGTTTTAGTCTGGCTCATGAAACACCAGTCTATTTCTGTGAAGTGATTCAGAAAGATCGCCTGCTGACTAGGATTAGTTGAATCAGAATTGGAGAATGACAATTTCACGGTAAAAACCAAATACCGGTCGGAGATGGCGACTGGTATTTGGACTTTTTTGGGCACACAGGGGCACGGCTTTTGTCCGCAGTTTGCGGACAAAAGAATGAACATGTTCTAAGTTTTTTGGACCGCCAGCGGTCTAAAAGACCGTGCGGCGGAAAATCCGTGCAGTGTGGAATGCTGCACAGATTTTCTATTGAAGTCTATGGCGGAGCGTTGCTTGTCGGTTTTCATACGGTTTGTAAAACCACAAACCGTCTGAAAAACTGACAAGTAACCGGTGCCGTGGGGACACGCCCATCCTGATGCTTATAAGATAAAATAAAAAAGGGCGACGATAATTGTTAATTACAATCACCTTTCATTTATAATGTACAGGTATATACAAAGTTTCACTTTTTACATATATACAAAGCCATAGAAAAGTGGCAATTGGGAAATATAAAGATATAGGCCGACATATCTGAAAACTGGCGTCACCGCGGCAGATTTTAGGTGCATTGAATCAGTGTAAAGTGCCCCTGAAAGTACGATACTTTCTGAAATCTGCCGTCTGGTATACCTTACATAGTAAACATAATGTGCCTAAAAAGGCGCATTGTGCTGAAACAGGCACATTGCTCAATCGCGGCGCATAGGGTATCACTGTTAGGCAGGGGCGTCGCTAGGCTGTTTTATTCGGGGCTCGGGCCCCGAATAAAACCCCCTGTGCCCCGAGTCTCCCGGGCTCCAGGCCTCTGCGCTGGGCCTGGAGCACCGACTGGCTCTTCAGCTGCATGTGCGTCCGCTGGACGCACACACAGCTGAGGGCTTCTGCGGGGCAGAGAGCGAGCGCTCCCTGCCCCGCAGACAGTGTCGGACCCGCAGGTCCTACACCGCGAGGCTGCCGGGTCCTCACAGCGCTGAGGACCCGCCGCGGCCCCGTGCGCCTCAGCCGGCAGCGTCGCGATGACATCACGTCATCGCGACGCTGCCTGTCCTCGGGCGCACAGCGCGTCATAGGCCGTGCGCCCGAGGAGCTGCCGGAGGAGCGCGGGCTGAAGAGGACGGAGCGCGCTCGCCGGGGGAGTTAAGGTGAGTATTAATGTTGTTATTTTTATAGCGTTTACCTGCCTCAGTGCCCCTATATACTGCCTGTGCCCCTATATACTGCCTGTGCCCCTATAATGCCTGCCTGTGGCCCCCATATACTGCCTGTGGCCCCCATATACTGCCTGTGCCCCTATAATGCCTGCCTGTGGCCCCCATATCCCTGCCTGTGCCCCTATAATGCCTGCCTGTGGCCCCCATATGCTGCCTGTGGCCCCCATATCCCTGTCTGTGGCCCCCTATATACTGCCTGTGCCCCTATAATGCCTGCCTGTGGCCCCCATATGCTGCCTGTGCCCTTTTATACCTGCCTGTGGCCCCCATATACTGCCTGTGACCCCCATATACTGCCTGTGCCCCCATTTACTGCCTGTGCCCCCATATCCCTGCCTGTGGCCCCCATATGATGCCTGTGCCCCTATATACCTGCCTGTTGCCCCCATATACCTGCCTGTGCCCCCATATACCTGCCTGTGACCCCATATACTGCCTCAATGACCCTATATACCTGTCTGTGGCCCCATATACTGCCTTTGGCCCCATATATCTGCCTGTGGCCCCTATATACTGCCTCAGTGCCCCCATATACTGCCTGTGGCCCCATATACTGCCTCAATGACCCTATATACCTGCCTGTGGCCCCATATACTGCCTGTGCCCCCCTATACCTGCCTGTGCCCCCCTATACCTGCCTGTGCCCCCCTATACCTGCCTGTGGCCCCTATATACTGCCTCAGTGCCCCTATATACCTGCCTCAGTGCCCCTATATTCTGCCTCAGTGCCCCTATATTCTGCCTCAGTGCCCCCATATACTGCCTGTGGCCCCCATATACTGCCTGTGCCCCCCATATCCCTGCCTGTGGCCCCTATTATGCATGCCTGTGGCCCCATATACTGCTTCAGTGCCCCTATATACCTAACTGAGGGGACTGCTATACCTAAAATTAAGGAGTTGCTGGAAATGTGAGGATTCTAAGATATTTGTGTCCAAATCCTCAGGGACGAGTATTGGCCGGGAGCAATCAGCATGAAGGTGTGAACCGGATGGAGAAGAAAAGGGAAAGTGAACGACGCTGATCAGAAAAGACGTCTCCGGTGAGTTACTAAATGTAACTGCAGTGTAATCACTTATATGTCTGCAGAGTCTACATACAACTAGTATCTACCACTATATGGCCCCTGTATGGCGGTGGTATATGTAATCAGAGCCTGTGTACAGCTGGTAGTCACATGTGGGGGTCGCGTTCGGTCAGGGTCTGGCAGGATTATTTGAGCCTTAAGTAGTAATAGTTTTGGGTCTTGGTTTTGTAGGAGTGTTTTTAGTCACAATCACTTGTCTGGTAGATTTGCTCCATGTATCGGTGGATTATTTGGTGACTGTTTAGGGGTATTGTCATATGAAGGTGAGAAGTTCTGAAAAAGTAAATTTGTCATTGGTGATTTTTACTGTACAGTGACTGCTGAGGAGATGGACGGGATCTGTGTGGGATGTGCAGAAAATTAGTGACAGGAACAGAAGGTTTTTTCTCTGTAAAAAAAACATCCGCAGTTCACAATGAGGCAGGAAAAACACAAAGGGCCCGAGCCCCGGATGTTTTAGGACCCTAGCAACGGCCCTGCATGTAACAATTGCCTGTCCAATTAGTTCAATAAATCTTTACAAGCACCTTTAATTGTGTTACTTTGCATCGTAAGTCCCCAGTATTTCAATTTTACATATCAACTTTGTGAATTTGTAGTAGAACAGTTACTAAGAGGCAAAAGTTTGTCACATGTTTTTTTTCTAAAGAAGGTGTTCTTTTTGCGTTTGGTTTGTAAAAAAGAAAAAAAAAGGGACTAGATTGCTGGCGTAGAAGGAGAAGAGAAGACGCCACTCTGTCATGAGGACAGTCTGGGGTTTGGCCTGTCTAATAAGCCTAGTTAGATGTCATGTGATGGTTTCTTTAAAGAAGTGGTGATCTATTGACACAGGACTCCCAGCATGGGGAAATGAGTACTGGTTTCGGAGTGATGGGGTGTAGGCCTTCAAAAATTACTTATGTACTACATACATTCAGTAGATATATGATAAAAATCCATGATAGGGCTGAACAGAAACTGATGTCATTTTTAGGATCCGCTACTATTTACAAGATACAATGAGTAAAGTTTGTATGGTGCAATAATAAAGCTACCATTGATGTCCAGGTGAGTTCTACTGTACCTCTATATGTCTTTTAATGATGTTGTATAAGAATCTGATAGAATAAAAAATATTATATTTTCCATTAGGCTCCTTATGTTCAAAATATTGCTTTTAGGTGAGAAGATCTCTACATAGGGAATCTAATGTAGCCTATAGAACAGCACAAAGAGACTGTTTGACTCTTTACTGAGGAGCTGTATGGTCTCTGCACATTGTTGTACTGGCTGTGCTCATTGGGCTATGTCATGTTCACAAAACCTTAGAGATTCCCAGCCTGTACCAGAAATATTTATCTGAGTTTCCTAATATCGTTCTGCTTGAATGTCAGACTTTGCACTTGGTCCTTTATATCCCTGCTAGTTATCGATTACTTGTTGGAAATGTTTATTAGGCAGGCAGCCACAGTTGTTTCTACTTCACATGAGCTATTTGCATGTAGCTCTAATGTTAATTCTGAAAAATGTTCTCAGAAACTAACTTATATTTATGTAGACTCCCCAACACATGCACAAATATATGTTCATTTGTGCCAATGTTGATTAAAAAAGAAAAAAAAGAATCCCAACCAGTTAACAGTAGAAAATCTTTCTGGGACTCTAGGTCTTTAGCACGGCCAGTAACAAGTCCCAATGGAATAGCTGTATTACCATGCTTTCTTGTTCATATTGATCCACTCCACAAGCCTGATGTGACTTAGATAAGGGAAAAAGAGATAATGACATTGATTATTCAATTCTAGAGCCAGCCTGAAAATGAACTAGGTTACAGAAAAGACCCTAATTATCCCTTGCTGAGCTGAGACAACCACTTACCATCAAAGATTATCTTCATTTTCTTCTAAAATTTCAGGTCTATGAAGCACATTGTCTTTAGCAAAATAGGGCTTGAAAGGTCATACAGTATGTTGTGGTAAAAAATAGTGATTCACAGTATAAACAGTACTGTACACTACAGTCTGCTTATTTTCTTGAATCTTTGCATCCAACTTTAGGAAATAGGTAGGTAGACCATAGATGTGCTCCATGTAGTTAGACCTGTTAAGCATATTGTACAGATCTGTAGTACTTATGGGCTGGCAATTAAATTAAATTTCATGAAATGACTGCTTAAACATAGGCATGCAATACAGATCTGTACCTGTATTTCAGGCATTCTCTTTAGTGTTCAATGGGCATTTTAGATCTGAGAAATGGATGAAAGTAACACATGGTATGTTTCTGGTTTAATATAACTATCCATACAGATTAACATTGGCTTTATATTACACACAGAAAAATATGGATGTAATCAGGGCTACAATTAATAATTTTAGGGCCCCATACAGCCAATGCATCTGCTCACCATACCCATTATCATATCCTAATTTGCACCATGTTAACAGGCCTCTTTTTCTTAAAATTTCATCAGGACCTCTGCCAGTACTGTTCTGATGGCACCCCTGAATTTAATCATACACTCACCCTCCATAACATCCATTCCATTAAAAATAGAAATTTGTTACCGATTTCTTATCTCCTGGTGTAGACTTTAAAGTACATCCATAGAGTTAATTTTCCATCTGATGTTTGAGGGACATGAAGAAACAAAAGCCCTCAATGGATAATACTGGTGCTGAGGCAACTCCATGATGACCTGTGGGTTTTGCAATTTTGCAATTTTCATGACGTTTTTTTTTAAGCCATGACCAAGAGTGAATACAAAGAAAGAAATCTTTACTTTTTTTTTCTTTTTTCAAACTGTTTTTTTTTAAGTTTTACAAGTTTTTTTTCAAAACGCTTATTGGTTATTAACATTTATGGATCTTTTGTACAAGGATGTAAAACAAATGTTCCTTTTCAATTGGCAATAGAGTCCACACATTATCTGCAGATATCATAATGTAAATTAACATCTTGCAATGACGGTTTATATATGAATGTCAACTATCCTGGTCAAGTTACCAAGTGTACAAACCATTGATGTTCTGTCTATATTTAAACAATCTTTAGAACAAATAACTTTTTATGATCCAGTCACAATACAGTCATGTTATTTTGCTAGTTTTACTATTATTTGTCCTCCCCACCCCATCCATGCCTCATCCCACTATTGCAGTCAAGTTTGAAGCTTCTCCTTCTGAGGAGCTGTGATAGAACACCAAAATCGTAACTTTATAATATTACTCTGTTGTACTTTTGCTTTTTTTTTTCTGACATCGAAATCGTGAACTAATAAAATCTGTTCAAAACTCAATAAATGCTCTGGCTTGACTTAAAATAATACAAGGATCAGTCTGATGCATTGGAATGTATTAATGGAAGAATGAAATCTGATTTCACATAGAGTACATCTTCTTTGATGCATTTGCATTAGGGGCATTACTGCCTCACTTCTTCCATCAGGTACTAAGAATCTGTGCAAGGCAGGGGCGTCGATAGGCAGTATCATTCGGGGCAGAAGCCCCGGATATAAAGCCTTCTGCCCCGAATGATTAATCTCCTCACTCTCTCTGCTCGCTGCAGTGAGGAGCTCTGCCCACCACCAGAGCCTCAGCACTCAGTGAGAGCAGCCCCTCCTCCTCTTCTGTGCTCCCTGCTCAGCCCTCCCCCGGAGCTACAGCACCTACAGCAAGGTTCCCTGCCGGCTCCTACAGCAGATCTTCGACCCCATCACTATGGAAACCAGAACGAGCTTCTGGTTTACTCAAGTCTTCCAGAGCTGCTTACACAGCCCAGGAGCTTCTAGGACCCCAGTGACCCTGCATAAGGTATGTCCTGAGGCAGGATGGAGGGCTATGCCTCCACCTCATATGTCTATGCTCATATACTGGACCTGTGTCACAGAGATACAGTATATTAGTATATACATACACATAGGGACAGTATATACACAAATGTAACAGTTAAATATTGGACATGTGTATATACTGTTCCTGTGTGTATATTGCAGTATTTATATACACACTACACCACTATATGTATACATATATATATATACACACACACACACATGTACTTCACACAGGGACAGTATATACTCAAATGTAACACCCAGATAAGTATTATACATGTATATTCTGTCCCTGTGTGAAGTACATGTGTATATATATATATATATATATATAATATAGTGGTGTAGTGGTAATAAAATATATACTGTAATATACACACAGGAACAGTAATAACACATGTCCAATATTTACCTGTGTGTTGCATTGTGTGTATATGCTGTCCCTGTGCGTAACAGCTGAGTAGGTGTCCATCTGCAGTGAGATAAGTCTGATGTATTAAAGTGGTCAAGCAAGTAAAAAGTGAAAAAAACAAACACAAAAAAACCACATAAATAACCTTTTCCCCATAACAAATGCTTGTCAATGAAAAATTGTAAAAAAAAATACACATATTTGGCATCACTGTGTGCGTATAAACCCTGTGCTATAAAACTGATATTTTACCCCCTCCATGAACACTGCTACAAAAATAAAAAAATAAAAAAAAATTTTGTTCATCCCACTGTGCAAGAAATTGAATAAAAAGCAACCAAAAAGTCCCATGAGCCTCAGAACAGCACCAATAAAAAAAGTTATGGCTATTAGAAGAAAAAAAATGGAAAACAGCTGTGTTATTTAGGAGTTAAACTACATCACCACATATACCGGATTTTTCAGACTATAAGAGGCACTTTTGTGCCCCAAAATTTGAGAAGAAAATGAGGGTGCAACCTATATTTTGAATTCAGCAGGAGGTAGGAGTGGGACAATGCTGTAGGCCGTGGGCTGGGAGGATGGGGTATGTTGTCCGAGAGACCATCAGTAAGGGAGTCAAGAGCAGAGTCTCTGCTGCTGGAAGCTAGCGGCGGGGTTTAATTCACCCCTTCATGCATATGGATGTCCCTGAACATCTAAATGGCATAAAGGATGTATAAAGCGGGCTCACACGCTGAGCCCACTCTATGCATAGCGGACAGCGGCTGTTCCTTACACTCGCTGCTAACAAAGGGCCCGTGCCCCGAATGTTTTAGGACCCTAGCAACGCCCCTGCTGTTAGGATATGTTCACGTGTTGTATTGCGGCACCTACAGTACGCACCGCAATACATTGTGTGTTTCGGGAGCTCGCGCTGATCAGCGCATACTCTTGAGGCGCGAGGGGGCCGGCAGCCCGCCGGCCTCATTGACATGCATTACTCGCGGGGCTTATGCCATGTCACTTATCAACCCGCACGTACTGTACGATCGTACTGTACGCACGGGCGGACGAGGTGTAGTCCATAGTTCTCTATGAGAGCTATGGATTACCGTAATTGTGTGGCGCATTTCGCAGCGAAATACACAGTCAAATGCACCCCAAAATAAGCAGTGTGAACATACCCTTAGTGTATGTAATGTGCCTATTGAGGCGCATTGCAGAACGGAGGCGCATAACGTATCATTACTAGTGTATGTAATGAGCCTCAATCGGCGCATTGCATTATGGAGGCACATAGAGTATCATTGCTGCTATATTTAATGTGCCTTTTAGGCGCATCAAAATGTGTCATGCCCAGGGCATAATGTGCCTAGTTTTGGTATATTACAGTTCATTTATATCGAGAATATGGCGTCAAGAGTATTTTTGGCACAAAATAGACCAAAAAAATGGCGCTTGCGTATTGGGACATGTCACCCATAGTCTTCTTCATGAAAGGGTTAAGGTCATATAGGGACTGGTTCCCATCGGGGTCGTCCTTATCAGGGCAGCTACCCTATTCTCTGTTCAGACTATAGGGTAATTGGTAGCCCCCATAAGGTGTAATACGGTCAGATGTTCCCACGCTCCTGGTTCCCAATTTTCTATGGCTTTGTATATCTGTAGCAAGTATATCTGATACTTCATAGAATTCCTGTATATTATAATTAAAAGATGATTGTAATTACCAATTATAGTTGCCTCTTATTTTATTTAAGAAGCATAAGTAAATCTTACATTTTAAATTGTTAGTCTCCAATTCTGCTTTATCTTTGGTTTGCCATATGTGGAGTATTCTTTGTGACTGAATTGTCCTTTATTTTGTCATACACTGTAGGATAAGTTGCAAAGAATCCAATGGTTATAAGCCACTACCTGGATGACGGGGCTGCAGCGCTGATAGTATTTTCCCAGCAGTTAGGGATATTGGTTCTGTACTGCGGTAAAATCCAAAGTCTTGTCTATAGTGTTCCATGTTTTACCCTTAAAAATAGAAAGAAAAGATAACAATGGACATCCAAAGGGAAGACAACAGAAATGTCACACGTCTACGCGTTTTAGACCGAATGGTCTTTGGTCACATCACCAAGGTCCGGTACGGTCTGAAATGCGTAGGTGTGTGAATTTTATTTATCATGTGTGCTTGAACCTTTTACATTTTCTTCAATAAATATTTTTTTATTAATATGAAGACTTTTGCTCACAATAAACTATTTTTTGAAACAGTGAACATCCCTCTATAATAACATACCTAAATAAAACCAGACAACCGCTGACCATAAAGTCTATTGGGATACAGAGGTGATAAAGGGGGTCAGCTCTACTAGATAAGCCTCAGGAGTCATAAAGCATCCTGTATGACAATCAATGCGGCAAACAAGCTCATTTGGCACCTGTTGGCGCTATTTTTTATACAAATTTGCTAGCTTTCAGGTAGCAATCCTTGGTATTGCATAAAAATCGGGCACTTTTTAATATATTAGTCTATGTACACTCTTATAACCAATTTTTTTATTGTGTGAATGTCTATTCCTAAAATGAAAAATAAAGCAGCTCTGTCATAGGTGTTGATTAAAGAGACATTTCCATCAGAAAGAAGTACGGTAGTTTTTTTTGTTTTCTCACTAATTTTTATCAGTATTTTTTGTCTTTCGGCTTGCCTATAAAATCATGTCCTTCTCTAGCTGTGACGGTGAAAAGAAAAAAAAATTGCCTGAATGGCAGGGCAGACAAATCTCACTTTACTGTAGCTGCTGCTTATCTGTATGTAGCATATAGTATTGGGCCAGAGTGGTTCAAAAAAGAAAAAAAAAAATACCTAGCTGCCCCCCACCGCTTCACTCCTCTTGACTTCCAGGTTCTCGTGCCAACATCCTGGAGGGGCTCGTGCGCTATCGTAAGTGAATGGAGCATGAGCCTCTACTCTGTGTCAGGAAAAGAATCCGCGGCAGCGGCGGGGGACAGCTAGGTATTATTGTTCTTTTTTGGATCACCCTGGCCCCAATAGAATATAATTTTTTTTTTACTTATTAATGATAACTCTGTTCCTAGCGCAGCTGCGGTGCTGATAGCCGCAACGCTCCAGTTTCTGCACGGCTTGACGTCTTTAGCAGGTGGGCAGTGCAGAAAGAGGACTGTTAGGGCTCTCAGCGCCGCAGCTCAGCTAGGAACAAAACTGTACTTCACAGCCCTGTTCCTAGAGCAGTCTCTGTAAGCACCGGGAAGTGGAGGAGTCCTCCAATCCCCGATCCTTAACCCTCTGACAATCCACAGCGATCAGTGCCAACCGCAAAGCAAAAAGGAATGTACTAGCCACCATCTGTAGTTGTGGAATCTGGGAAATATATTTAAAACAGAGGTCCCGGTGATCAGTGGTCTGTATAATACTATAATTGGGGGTCCGGTGTGTTTCCGGTAATATATTTAAAGGGTCCGGTGTGTGGTCTGTATATAATTTAACATAGGGTCCGGTGTGTGGTCCTGTATAATATTTATAGGGTCCGTGTTAGTGTCTTGTATATATCTTATAGTCTGGTGTGTGGTCTGTACATATACTTTATAGGGTCTGGCGGTGTGTGGCTGTATAATAATTTATAGGCGATCCCGGTGGTGGTCTGAATATATTTATAGGGTCCGGTGTGTGGTCCTGTATATATTTATGGAATCCGGTGTGTGTCTGTATATATTATATCGGGTTCCGGTGGTGTGGTCTGATATATATTTATAGGAGTCGCGGTGTGTGGAGTCTGTATATATTATAAAGCAGGGCCGTGTGTCGTGGCGTCTATAATATATTTAATAGGGTCCGTGTGATGTCCTGTATATATAGTATAAAGGGTCGTGTGTGGTCTAGATATATATTTATAAAGGGTCCGGTGTGTGGTCTCTGTATATCTTCATGGGCATCCGGGTGTAGTCTGGTACCTGTAAATTATCTCATTGGGGTCCGGTGTGTAGTTCCTGTTATATTTTATAGGGTCCGGTGGGTGGTTTATATAGATTTCTAGAGTCCGGTGTGTGGTCTGTATATATTTATTGGGTCCGGTGTGTGGTCTGTATATATTTATGGAATCTGGTGTGTGGTCTGTATATATTTATGGGGTACACAGAGTGTGTGGTCACTGTATACTATTTATGGGGCCGTGTGGTCAGTATATATTTATAGAAGTCCTCTGTGTGTCTGTATATATGTAGGGGTCTGTATATATATATGGGGTCTGGAGTGTGGTCTGTATAATTTTATAGGGTCTCAGGAGTGAAGGTCTTGTATATATTTATGGGGTCTGGTGTGTGGTCTATAATACTTCTGGTGTCTGTGTGTGGTTCTGTCTAATCTATTTATAGGGTCCACATCGTGTGGTCTGTAACAATAATTTACTGGGGTCTACGGTGTGTGGTCTGTATCTATTTATAGGGTCCGTGGTGTGTCCTGTATATATTTGATCAGGGTCCCAGGTGTGTGGTCTGTATATATTTATGGGGTCTGTATATACTTGTAATTAGGTTCCCCGCTGTTGGTCTGCATATATTGTATAGGGATCCGCTGGTGCGGTCCTGGTATTATTAATGGGGTCTGGTTGTGTGGTCCTAATGTGGCGGTCTGGTATATACTTTCTGGGGTCCTGGGTGTGTAGTCCGTATATATTTATGAGGATCCGGTCAAATGTGGTCTGTATATATTTATAGGGGTCCCGGTGTGGGTCAGTATATGTATTGTTGATGGGCTGGTGTGTGGTCTTTATATATTTGAGTTGTGGGGTCTCGTGGACAGTGTCTATGGACAACTGTACTATATTTATATGGGTCCGCTGTGTGGTCATGTTATATATTTATGGGGTCTGAGGGCGTGGTGGTCTGCATAAAATTTATGGGGTCCGGTGTGTGTCTTATATATATTTTAAAGGGTCCGGTCTGTGTGGGGTCTGTATACATATTATGGGGTCCGGTGTCTGGTCCTGTGAATTATTATTATGGGGTCGCGGTGTGTGGGTTTGTATATATTTATAGGGGTCCGGTGTGTGTCTGGCGTATATAGTGTATGGGGTCCGGTGTGTGGTCGGTATATATTTATGGGGTCTGTATATATTTATGGGGTCCGGTGTGTGGTCTGTATATATTTATAGGGTCCGCTGTGTGGTCTGACTCATATAATTTTAGGGGTCTGGTTGTGTGGTCTGTATATATTTACAATAGGTCCGGTGTGTAGGATTCTCTGTATATATTTTATGGGGTCCATTGTGTGGTGCTGTATAATATCTATGGGGTCTTGTGTTGGTCTGTATATATTTATAGGGTCCGTTGTGCTGGTCTGTAATATATTACATAAAGGGTCCCGTTGGTGGTCTGTATAATATTTATGGAGTCTGGTGTGTTGACGTCTGTAAAATATTTTATGGGGTCCGGTGTGTGGATCTGTATATATTTAGAGAGGGGTCCCGGTGGTGTGGTCTGTGAAATATTTATAGCAGTCCCGCTGTCTGTGGTCTGTATATATTTATATGGGGTGCTGTAATATATTATATGAGGGGTCACAGGGAGTGTGGTCTGTATATATTTATGAGGAGACTCCAAGGATGAGGTCTGGTATCTATTTTATGGTCTGTGTGTGGTCTATAAATATATTCTAATGGGGTCTGGTGTGTGGTTCTGTATAGTCTATTTAAAGGGTCCACTGTGTGGTCTGTATATATTTAAGGGTCCGTGTGTGGTCTGTATAATTTATAGGGTCCCGGTCTCGTGTGGGTCTGTATATATTTATGTAGGGGGACGCGCCTTTCCACCCCCTAGTATATATTTATAAGGGCATCCGCTGTAGTGGTTCTCGCAATCATTTTTATAGGGGTCCGCTGTGCTTGCGTATATATTTTATGGGTTCTGGTGTGTGGTTCCGATGTGCGGTTCTGTATATAGTTTCTTCTTGGGTCTTGGTGTGTGGTCGCGACTACCGGATACTATTAGATGTGGGAGCTCCTGGTATGTGCGTCTGTATATATTTAATATGGGGTCCGGTGTGTGGTCTGTATATATTTATGGGGTCCGGTGTGTGTTCTGTATATACATTTATGGAGGTCCGGTGTGTGGGCTGTATATATTATATAAGGGGTCCGTGTGTGGTCTGTATATATTTAAAGGTCGTACCCTGTGTGTGGTCTGAACACTATTATTTATGGGGTCCGGTGTGTGGTCTGTATATAATTACATGGGGTCCGTGTGTGGTCTGTATTATTATTTATGGGTCCGGTGTGGTGGTTCCTGTATATATTTATGGGGTGGTGTGTGGTCTGGACTAAATATATTTATGGCGGTTCCGTGTATATATTTAATGGGGGTCCGGTGTGTGGCTCTATATCTCTTTATGAGGGTCCGCTGTGATGGTCTGTATAGTATTTATGGGGTCTGGGTGTTTGGTCTGTATATATTATGGGTGTTCTGTATATATTTCTATAATAGGTTCCGCTGATGTTGGCAGTATATACATCTATAAGGTCCGCTGTGTTGTCCATTATTATAGGTCCGGTGTGTGGTCCTGGTATATATTATTGGGGTCCGGATAATGTGGTCATGTAAAATATTTTTATGGGTCCGGTAATGTGGTCTGTCACACATATTTATGGGGTCTGTCGTGTGGTCTGTAATATAATTTTATGGGGGTCTGGTGTGTGGTTTGTACATATACTTTATAGGATCCCCTGTGTGGTCTGTAAATATTTAATAGGGTCACCGCTGTGTGGTCTGTATATATTTAATGGGGTCTCGGTGTGTGAATCTGTATATAATTTATGGGTCCCCGGTGTGTGATCTGTAATATTTATGGGATCATGGGCTGTGGTCTGTACAAAAATTATGGGACACTCCTGTGTGTGGTCTGTATATATATATAGTGGTCCGGTGTGTGCACGTCTGTAATATATTTATCTAGGTTCCACTGTTGGTGGTCCTGAATATATTTATGGGGCTGTTTCTCTGTGGGATCCGATTGCAGGTCATGTTATATATTTATGGGGTCTGAGTGTGTGGTCTGTAATATATTTATGGGGTCCGGTGTTGTGGTCTGTATATATTTACGGGGTCCCACGTGTGTGGTCTGTCTATAATATTTATGGGGGTCTAGGAGTGTGTGGTTTGTATATATTTAGTTGGGGTGCTGGTGTGGTGGTTTGTATATATTTACAATGGGGCTGGTGTGATGGTTTGAATATATCATAGAGTCAAGCTGTGTGGTCTGTATATATTTATGGGGTCTAGTCATGTGGCGGTCCATTTTGCGTCTAGTATAATATTTATGGGGTCTGTGTGTGTGTTTCTGTACATATTTTATGGGGTCTGTATATTTTATGAGCGGGTCCGCTGTCTGTGGTCTGATAAAATATTTATAGTTCCTGGTGTGTGGGTCCTGTATAATATTTATGGGGGTCAAGGTGGTGTGGTTTTTTAATATATTTATGGGGTCCGGGTAATGTGGTCTGTATATATTTATGGGGTCCGCTGTGTGGTCTGTATATATTTATAGGTTCCGCTGTGTTGGTCTGTATATATTTATAGGGTCCGCTGTGTGGTCTGTATATATTTATAGGGTCCGGTGTGTGGTCTGTATATATTTATGGGGTCTGTATATATTTATGGGGTCTGGAGTGTGGTCTGAGTAATATTTAAGGGGTCTGGTGTGTGTTATGTATATATTCTTATAGGGTTTCCCCCCCCCCGCTGTGTGGTCTGTATATATTTATGGGTCTGTTTATACTTTATGCAGGTCACGGTGTGTGATCTCTGATATATATTTAATGCAGGTCTGGTGTCTATGGTCTGTATATATTTATCGGGTTCTGGTGTGGTGGTCTGTATATATTATGGGGTCCTGGTGTGTGGTCTGTATATATTTAAGGGGGTCCCGGATGTGTGGTCAGTATATATTTATAGGGTCCAGCTCGTGTGGGTCCTGTATAATATTTCTAGGTCCGCTGTTTGGTCTGTATATATTTGATGGCGGGTCTAGGTGTGTCGGTCTGTATATATTTATGGGCGGTCTGGTGTGTGGTTTTGTATAATATTTATAGGGTCCCGCATCTGTGTGGTCTGTATAATTTATGGGGTCTGCGTTTTTATATTTATGGGGCGTTCCGATGTGGTGCGTCATGTATATATTTATTGGGTCTGGTGTGTGGTCTGTATATATTATGGGGTCCTGGTGTGTGGTTTGAGGTATATATTATAGGGTCCAGCTGTGTCTGGTCTTTATATATGTTGGGGTCGGTGAGTGGTCTGTATGACATATTTATGGGGATACTGTCACATAATATTTAATGGGGATACCGCTGTGGTGGTCTGTAATATATTATAAAGGGTCACGCTCTGTGTGAGTCTAGTATTATTTATGGGGTCGCGTGTGTGGTCTCGTATATATTTTATAGGGTCCGTATGGCATGGAGTCTGTACTATCTTTATAGGGTCCGGTATGTGGTCTGTATATATTATAATAGGGTCCGGCGTATGTGAGTATGTATATTATGTACATGGGGGTCCGTGTGCTGGTCTGCCATAATATTTAGGGTCCCTGTGTGGTCCTATAGTATATTATAGGGTCCGCTGTGAGGACTCTCAACATATATTATGGGGTCTGTTATATATTTTATGACTCCTGCTGTGTGGTCTGTATATATTTATAGGGTCCGCTGTGTGGTTTGTATCTACTTTATTGGTTTGTGGTGGATGTGGATCTGTAATAATTTATGGGGTCCGTCGTGTGGTCGTATATATTTATGGGTCCGGCTGTGTTTCCCTGTAATATAATCATAATTTGCGGTCTAGGTGTGTGGACTTGTATATATTTATAGGGTCCGCTTGTGTTTGTATATATTTAATGGGATCTCCGGGGTGTAGATCTGTAAATATTTATAAAAAACGGTCCCCTGTTGGTACTGTATATATTTACTAGCGGTCCGGTTTGTGGTCGTCTAATATTTTTATCAGATGGGTACTGCGTGTGGTTCTGTAAATATTTATAGGAGTCTGCTAGTGTGTCTGTATACATATACAATGGTGTCCCCGGTGTGGGGTCTGTAATATATTTTATAGGGTACCGAGTGCGTGGTCGTGGCATTTTTTTATTGGGTTCCGGTTGTTGTGGTCTGTCTATATATTTTTACTAGGGTCCCGTGCGTGTGGTCTGTATAATTCTTCTTTGGGGTCTGCTGGTGTGGTCTGTACACTATATTTATGGGTCGGTGTGTGCGTCCTGTATATATTTTAGTGTCCGCGTTGTGTTTGGTATACACTCACCACCACTTTATTAGGTACACCATGCTAGTAACATGGTTGGACCCCCCTTTTGAGCCTTCAAACTGCCCAATTCTTCGTGCATAGATTACCACAAGGTGTTGCAAAACGATGCTCAATTGGTACCCAAGGGGCCCAAAGAAGTGCACAAGAAAATAATTCCCCACATCCCCAACCATGACAAACCAACCACCCCAACAGCTGAACCGTTGACTACAAGGCAGGACATGTCGAATCCATGCTTTCAATGTTGTTAGAACAGCCAAATTCTGACCCTACCATCCGAATGATCGAGGCAGAAATCAGAGACTCTATCAGGACCAGGCAATGTTTTATCCAGAATCTTCAAAACTGTTCCAATTTCGAGAGAGCTTGGATCAAATTGGAGCCTCGTTTCCTGTTCATAGCTGAAAGGAGTGGCACCCGGTGTGGTCTACTCTGCGCCTAGTAGCCCATCTGCCTCAAAAGTTGCTGCGGCCCGTACTGTGCGTTCAGAGATGCTCTTCTGGCCTACCCTTGAGTTGTAACGGAGGTGGCTATTTTGAGTCCACTGTTGCCTTTTATCTCAGTCGAACCAGTCTGCACATTCTCCTTTGACCTCGGCATCCAACAAAGAAGCATTTTTCCGCCCACTAGGACTGCCGCTTACGGATGTGTTTTTTACACTTTTTGTCGGACCATTCTCTGTAAACCCTAGAGAAGGTTGTGCGTGAAAATCCCAGAGATCAGCATATTCTGAAGTAACTCAGAGAAGCCCCTTCTGGCACCAACAGACCATGCCACCTTCAAAGGCAACTCAAATCAACCTTTCTTCCCCATTAACTCGATGCTCGTTTGACAACTGCAGGAGATTGACCTGACACACATGTCTACATGCAAAATGCACTGATTGCACGCCATGTGAACATGGCTGATTAGAAATGTAAGTGTTAACGAGCATTGGACAGTGTACCTAATAAAGCTTGGCCAGTGAGTGTAGATTTATAGGGTCCGCTTGTGGGGTCCTGTTAATATTTATAGGATCCGCTGTGTGGTCTGTATATATTTTATCAGGGATCCCGGTTCTTATTTTGTTTTGGGGGGGTGGTCTGTATTTCTTTATAGGGTCCGGTGTGTGGTCTGTATATATTTATAGGGTCCGGTGTGTGGTCTGTATATATTTATAGGGTCCGGTGTGTGGTCTGTATATATTTATAGGGTCCGCTGTGTGGTCTGTATATATTTATGGGGTCTGGTGTGTGGTCTGTATATATTTATGGGGTCCGGTGTGTGGTCTGTATATATTTATGGGGTCCGGTGTGTGGTCTGTATATATTTATAGGGTCCGCTGTGTGGTCTGTATATATTTATGGGGTCTGGTGTGTGGTCTGTATATATTTATGGGGTCCGGTGTGTGGTCTGTATATATTTATGGGGTCCGGTGTGTGGTCTGTATATATTTATGGGGTCCGGTGTGTGGTCTGTATATATTTATGGGGTCCGGTGTGTGGTCTGTATATATTTATGGGGTCCGGTGTGTGGTTTGTATATATTTATGGGGTCCGGTGTGTGGTTTGTATATATTTATGGGGTCCGGGGTGTGGTTTGTATATATTTATGGGGTCCGGGGTGTGGTTTGTATATATTTATGGGGTCCGGGGTGTGGTCTGTATATGTTGATATCGTGGGGGGGGGGGGGGGGTCTGCATGTAGTTCGGGTTCCACGTTGTCTTACACAGAAATCCTCTATAAAATCTTGACGTTTAGCAGTTTTGTGCTTTTTACACACAGTTCTGGTATGTGTGTCCTTGTTAGCTTTCCCCACTGACTATAGGGCTCCCCAGTCACACGATCACTATTCACTCCCCACCTACTCCTCCATAAACACCATAGGACAGACTACAACCAGCGAGGGCGGGAAATCCGTCACCTGCGTCACCAGCGCACCCCTCCCGACCTCTACGCGTCGGGATTGTTTGTATTTACGTATTTAGTTGTTTTTTAATTTCTGTCTCCGGAATGACATTACGCTTCCTCCTCTCGTCCACGGTTTGCTCTATGGGTGTAACCGCTTAACAGCTGACGCGTTTTCCCTGCAGCGATATATTTTGGTCTCTATCGCGCTCCGTAGTTCTTCTTTTGACGTTTCCTGTCTGCAGCCGTTCGGTACCAGTGGCGGGAAAGATAAAGGCAGAGTGAGTACGTAAGCCGCTGTGTACGGACAGCAGCAATAATGATGTTATGAATGTATTCTCAGAGGTATAGCTATGTAGTAACTAATGCGCGGGCTGAACTACAATCCCCAGAATTCCGTGTAAAGCAGTTTCCGTTAGAGGTGCGGGAAGAAGAGTTGCCCCTAGCAACCAATCAGCGTGCTGCTTTCATTATGTACACTGCACGAGTATAACTGGTTGCTATGGGCAACAGTGTTGGTGACGTAGCTTGTTGCTATGGGAGATGTCTGTATATGAGAGGGATTGTTAACAATCCCCCTGTCATTGCGTTAGTACAGAGCCCATATCATGGCTGCAGTATGGCCACAAGCCTCTGACTCCCAACACTTAGGTCTCCCTAGAGCCCTAATTTCTACAGCCTGGAGACAGGGGCTTGCGGACGTAATACAGATGTTGTTTCGCACCTGTATTGTGCTCTCCAACATGGCCGCCACACCCAGTGTAGAACTGGATAATTTTTGACATTCTACAGTTAATGTGATGAATATTTATGCTTGCTGCCAGTGACTACGGCGGCTGTTTGCCTGTCCTGGTCTTGTCTAAGGACCCATTCGATTAATGTTTCAAGTCAGAGTCAACGCGGATTCCGACTCAAAATACTCGTCATAAATCATTGACATCAATAGAGGATACGCCTCGTGCTTCATACACTGGATTTTCAGTGGCAAAAAATCTTCAGTTCTTTAGGCTATGTTCACACGGCAATTACGTCGGGACTTCGGAAGCATGCGCCGACCCCTGCGGGGCGGGGGGGCCGGCGGGACATAGACATTCATTACTAGCGGCTCATTTTCGCCGCTAGTAATTCACATGTCACTTCTCTCCCCGCATTGTGCGAGCAGGGAGAGGAGACGTACTCCATAGTTCTCTCTGAGAGCTGTGGATTACCGTAATGACTGGGCCGTATCTCGCCCCGTATTGAGCGCATCACACCGCGAAATACGGGCCGAAATACATCCCAATTTAAGCTGTGTGAACATGGCCTTAGTCGTATTCCGCTTGGAAGAACTAAAACATTTTTTTGTTTTTTTAATACTATTTGTTTAATGATTAGACTCTATTATTTTAAGTCTCCTTATGGAAGATGAGTGCCTAGAGATATGCCATCATTGTCTAAAGTTGGACAACCCCTTTTAAGTAGCATGATCATCTCGATTTATCTATAGTCTAAGCCAGGGCTGTTGAGTCGGAGTCCATTTTGGTGGAGTCCAAGTCGTTATAAAGTGGACTGACTTGGACTCCAAAAATCTAGGATAAGTTGGTCCAGTTAGTTCAATGCGGTGCCAAGAGCAAGAGGAATTGGGTCCGGCCAGTGCTACTGCTCCCATATCTTCAGTCTCATCACATGAAGAGTGTAATTTTGAAAAGTATATGGATGTTACGGTTCAGGAAAAGTTTCCGCTCCCATAGCAAACAGATTGACCAGATTTCAACAACATTTTTCACTTGTTCTCAAAGAAGTAGAAGAGTTCAACTGTTCATCAGACCTGACTGTGGCTGAGGCGATTCCTTTATACCCTGACATTGTTAGAGATATTGCCCCTGTGGTCACCGCTTTGCCCCCAACCCAAGTTAGTGTAGAGAGGCCGTTCTCTAGCCTGGAAATAATGAGATCAGATGTGAGGTCATCCATGAAAGATCAGATGGAGGTGATACTATTTCCCAGAACAAATTCAGAGACTCCACAAATGTTATTCAGGACGTTTATTTTTTGTTTTACCTGAATATCTTGATTATTGTACCATTAGGTGATAAAAAGCCTGATGTTGCCATTTTACTACAGCAACGTATCCTTTAACGCCTTAATGGCCGCCCACCATCTTTTGACGCTGGGAGTTGCAGGTCGTAATTCTGCAGCGACGTCTTTTGCTGCCTCTGCAGATTGAGGAGTTTTGCAGCTCCCAACACCGCAGCTGTGCTAGGAACAGAGCTGTACTTCACAGCTCTGTTCCTAGACCAGTCTCTGTAAGCGCCAGGAAGCAGAGGAAACCTCCGATAGCCGATGCTTAACCCTTTGATTGCTGCAGTCCGTGACCGCGGAATAATCAAGGAACTTTCCCCTGCTCCATTTGGTGATCGGGGATCCCAGTAATCAGATTGAGCCTGTGGACTGTCTGAACAATCAGAGCTGGTGACCTAGAGTAGCCCCAGGGCTGTCTGTATAACAAGCCAGCGGTCAGGGCTCATTGTGTGCTCCCCTGACTGCTGCCTGTGTCATACTGACTCAGAAGGTAATGTATTAGCATATATGAATATGCTAGTACATTACTAAATGTCAAAAAATATAAATGTAAAATGGTTATCCCTTCATGGGATTATACAAAAAAAAGGAAAAACCATAAAGTGTAGAAAAAAAATAAAAAAAATTATTGTGCCTACATTACACAAAAAAACCTACACATATTAGGTATCCACATGACCATAATACCCTGTATAATTATTTTAACAAGTTATTTAGTTTTAAATATAAATTGTGTTAAAAATTTATTTAAAACAACCCCAAAAAATATTGAAAAATTCTGCAATAATTTATATGTCATCTCAAAATATGCCCTCAAAAAGTAAAACTTTTCTCGCGTAAAACAGGGCCTCATACAACTGCGTCATTGAAAAAATAAAAAAGTTACAAGTTTGAAACGCAAGGAGGCAAAAACTGAAAAAAATTTGCTGGTCATTAAGTACTTTTCTGGCCTGGGGCTAAAGTGGGTAAACATGCACTATGTATGAGGGAGTGGGAGTTGGTGTTAGGGAAATTGAGGAGTCGGAGCCTTGGCTTACCAACTCCACGGCCCTGAGGAGGATCCCAGCAGAGAAATGTGGGGAAACCATACGTGGAAATTCCTTGTGATTTTATCTGATTTGTAATGTGTTGACTTGCAGGCTTCAAAGAGAGACCATCATGAGTTGTGGAAGTCGGTTTGTGGAGACGTTACGGAAGCTGGGCTATCCTAAAGCCTCGAAGCTGGATGGAGATGACTTTGACTGGCTGTTTGAAACCACAGATGCCAAATCTTTCCTAGACTGGTTCTGCAGCAGCGTCACAAAGCAGAATGTGGTGCCAGAGGAGAAACTTCAGGCTTTTAGTGAATTAAAGGACTCCGGAAGAGCTCTGCTGGATGAAAAGGCCTTAGAGGAGGTGATGAAGACCTGTAGACCATCCAGGTCTGAGGCTTTGGAAGAGGTGGCAGTGGACAAGCTGGAGGAAGAGCTTCATGCCCTGAAGAAATTACGGGGGCTGCACCTACAGAGACGTAATAAGCTTCAAATGATGGCTTCTGCTGATATCCACTCGCGTTTGAAGCTCAAAGATCAAGAAGACGAAGAGGCCAAAGCCTTGAACGAAACCTTGAACGTCCTGCAGGTAACCAACAGCAAGCTGAACCATGAGCTTCAGACAGTTGTCGAAGGCATTCAGAGGCTCGCCTCGTTCTACTGCCCAAATGAAAAGGGTGAAACCTCGTCCTCGCCGCCCATCTTCTTATTCCAGGTTCTCCTCGATAAATACTTGTCATGTGAAGGGCAAAGCACCGGTGCACTCACACAGTTTGCTAAAGAACATTTCTTTGAGGGCTTCTCCAGGTGTATCATGGGGACAGATGAGGACTTTGAGCTCATCCAGTTAGATGGAGACAACAGTGATGATCCTGCTCTCGAGGAAAAGTGCAAAGAGATGACGAGACTGCAGCTGGCTTATATAAGTGCCAGACACAAGCTTATAGAGGCAAAGGCCAAGAGTTCAAGCTTGAAGGCTGGTCTCCAATGGGTAGAGGCCAATGCCAGTGCTGCCCAGAGCAAGGTAAGAGGAGTTTACTAGGTGGTAACCTCTCTACAGGTGTCATAAACCCCTTAAAAACTTTTTTTTTTGGTTGACATGTTCGTTCTTTCCTCCTCGTCTAAGGCTATGTTCACACGGCTTAATTGCAGGACGTATTTCGCCCTGCAATTACTGTGTGTCTGTGTGTCTGTCTGTGTGTCTGTCTGTGTGTCTGTGTGCGTGCGCCGGCCCATAGACTGTCATTACTAGCGGCGTATATTCGCCACTAGTAATTGACATGTCGCTTATCTACCCCCCGCGGTGTATTGTCCGAGCGGGGAGAGGAGGCGTAATCCATAGTTCTCTATGAGAACTGTGGATTACTGTAATGACTGGGACGTATTCTAGCCCGTAATTTGTGCAGTACGCCGCGAATTACGGGATGAAATACGTCCCAAAATAAGCCGTGTGATAAGATGGACTTTAAAATGGTGTCGTTTACCGTACTATAGCCTATACCGGGAAATGGCAAAAAAAAATTCCAAGTGGAGCAAAATATGAAAAAAATTTACTTGCGACATGTTTGCGGGGTTTTTTTTTTTTTAGGGTGTTCACTCTCTGGTACAAATAATGTGTTTTCTGCAGGTTGATACGATTCCACCGATACCAAATATGTAAGGTTTTCGTTTTGTTATTGCACTGTTAAAAAAAAAAAAAAAAAATCCAAACACTTTTTATTTTTGAAATTTGCAAGGCGGCGCCATTTTCTGCGACCAATAACTTTTAACACCTATGGGCTTCAGTGAATGTGCATTTTTTGCAGGCTGAAGTGTACTTTTTATTGCTACCAGTTTGGAATGCATGCGACTTTTGTGGTCGCTTTTATTCCAATTTTTAGGGGACCTAAAATGACCAAAAAAAACACAACTTTGGCATTTGGATTTTTTTTTTCCACGGTGTTCAGTGTACGGGACAAATGATTTTAATAGCTCTGACTTTTTCAGAGGCGTCGATACCAAATATGTGTAACTTTTTTTTATTATCGTATTTTTTATTTTGTACAATGCCAAAAGGAGGTGATTTGAAATATTCATGTTTTATTTTTATTTTTTTTACTTTAACATTAAGTCCCCCTTGGGTGCTTGACTATTAGTGAGTGCGATCATTTATAAAGCCTAATGCATTGTATAGACAATGCATTAGGGCAGTCATCCTCAAACTGCGGCCCTCCAGCTGTTGGGAAACTACAACTCCCATCATGCATTTATATAATCTGTAACAGTGCGAATGATGGGAGTTGTAGTTTCCCAACAGCTGGAGGGCCGCAGTTTGAGGATGCCTAAATTAGGGTGTAGAAATGGGGCGGTTTCACTGACTTTTCTGTTATCACACCCAAGATCCCGTCTTCCCCAGAGAAGACAATCCGCATATATGGGTGTATGTGAGCTACAAGGATAGATTCATAGCCAGTTTCTTGAACGTCTCGCACATGAAGAATTGGCCCTGAGAATACCAGAAAAAAAAATTCCCCGTGCCCCAACGCTGCCGCGGCCAGCTGTGTTCCTCCAGCAATGGTTGCCGGGTGTTTGTTCTCATTTCTCACCTGACAGGTCAACATCCCATTTGTTCAATGAAGCAGAAAACCTGATTTATCTGAGAGGGCAACACTCCTGCCAATCAGTGGAGAATCTGACACTGCAGTGAAACTTTGTCTTTTATCACGATGCAGTAGGGTTAGCAGAGGTGCAGTGAAATCAGTCTGCTCCAGGGGACACATACACAGTAGGGTTAGCATAGGTGCAGTGACATCCGTCTGCTCCTGGGCCCCATACACAGTAGGGTTAGCAGAGGTGCAGTGGCATCCGTCTGCTCCGGGGCCCCATACACAGTAGGGATAGCAGAGGTGCAGTGACATCCGTCTGCTTCGGGGCAAACATACACAGTAGGGTTAGCAGAGGTGCAGTGCCATCCGTCTGCTCCGGGGCCCCATACACAGTAGGGATAGCAGAGGTGCAGTGACATCCGTCTGCGCTGGGGCCCATACACAGTAGGGTTAGCAGGGGTGCAGTGACATCCGTCTGTTTGGGGGCAAACATACACAGTAGTTAGCAGAGGTGCAGTGACATCCGTCAGCCCCGGGGGCCCCATACACAGTAGGGATAGCAGAGGTGCAGTGACATTCCGTCTGCGCTGGGGCCCCAAATACACAGTAGGTTAAGCAGAGGTGCAGTGACATCCGTCTGCTCTGAGGCCTCATACACAGTAGGTTTAGCAAGGTGCAGTTGAAAACCGTCTGCTCCGGCCCCTACACAGTAGGGTTTAACAGAGGTGCAGTGCATCTGTCTGCTCCAAGGGCCCCATACAACATAGGGATGGGCAAGGTGCAGTGACATCCTCTGCCCCGGGGCCCCATACAAAAGTAGGGATAGCAGAGGTTGCAGTGACATCCTCTTGCTCCGGGCCTCATACACAGTAGGGTTAGCAGAGGTGCAGTGACATCCGTCTGCTCTGGGCCCCATACCCCGTAGTGTTAGCAGTGGGGCAGTGACATCCGTCTGCGCCGGGGCCCCATACACAGTAGAGTTAGCAGAGGTGCAGTGACATCCGTCTTCACCGGCCACCCACCAAGATAGGGTTAGCAGACGTGAGGTGACCTCCCTCTGCGCCGGGGCCCGCATACACAGTAGGGTTAGCAGAGGTGCAGTGACATCCGTCTGCGCCGGGCCCCATAAACAGTAGGGTTAGCAGAGGTGCAGTGACATCCGTCTGCGCCGGGGCCCCATACACAGTAGGGTTGCAGAGGTGCAGTGACATCCATCTGCGCCGGGGCCCCATACACATAGGTTAGCAGAGGTGCAGTGACATCCGTCTGCGCCGGGGCCCCAAATACCAGTAGGTTAGCAGAGGTGCAGTGACATCCGTCTGCGCCGGAGCCCCATACACAGTAGGGTTAGCAGAGGTGCATTGACACCCGTCTGCTCCGCGGCTCCATACCCAGTAGGGTTAGCAGAGGTGCAGTGACATCCGTCTGCTCCGGGGCCCCATACACAGTAGGGATAGCAGAGGTGCAGTGACATCCGTCTGCTACGGGGCAAACATACACAGTAGGGTTAGCAGAGGTGCAGTGACATCCGTCTGCTCCGGGGCCCCATACACAGTATGGATAGCAGAGGTGCAGTGACATCCGTCTGCGCTGGGGCCCCATACACAGTAGAGTTAGCAGAGGTGCAGTGACATCCGTCTGTTCTGAGGCCTCATACACAGTAGGGTTAGCAGAGGTGCAGTGACATCCGTC
The DNA here is from genome assembly GCA_025379985.1 of Phyllomedusa bahiana. Taxonomy (NCBI): domain Eukaryota; kingdom Metazoa; phylum Chordata; class Amphibia; order Anura; family Hylidae; genus Phyllomedusa; species Phyllomedusa bahiana. The sequence goes on along the minus strand of JAODAL010005346.1, from coordinate 80,414 downwards.
TGCTCCGGGGCCCCATACACAGTATGGTTAGCAGAGGTGCAGTGACATCTGTCTGCTCCAGGGCCCCATACACAGTAGGGATAGCAGAGGTGCAGTGACATCCGTCTGCTCCGGGGCCTCATACTCACTAGGGTTAGCAGAGGTGCAGTGACATCCGTCTGCGCTGGGCCCCATAAAACAGTAGGGTTAGCAGGGGTTTGCAAGTGACATCCGTCTGCGCCGGGGGCCCCATACACAGTAGGGTTAGCAGAGGTGCAGTGACATCCGTCTGCGCCGGGCCCCATACACAGTAGGTTTAGCAGAGATGCAGTTACATCCATCTACGCCAGGGCCCCATACACAGTAGGGTTAGCAGAGGTGCAGTGACATCCGTCTGCCCCGGGGCCCCATACACAGTAGGGTTAGCAGAGGTGCAGTGACATCCGTCTGCTCCGGGCCCCATACACAGTAGGGTTAGCAGAGGTGCATTGACACCCGTCTGCTCCGCGGCTCCTTATGCAGTAGGGTTAGCAGAGGTGCAGTGATATCCGTCTGCTCTGAGGCCTCATACACAGTTGGGTTACCCGCGGTGCTGTGACTCCCGTCTGGGCTGGGCCCCATACACAGTAGTGTTAGCAGAGGTGCAGTGACATCCGTCTGCGCTGGGCCCCATACACAGTAGTGTTAGCAGAGGTGCATTGACATCTGTCTGCTCCGGGGCCCCATATACGCAGTAGGGTTAGCAGAGGTGCAGTGACACCCGTCTGCTCCGCGGCTCCTTATGCAGTAGGGTTAGCTGATCTGCTGAGAGACACACGTGTAGTAGCCTGCTGGGTCATTTTGGTGTAGAGCTGCTCCACTGCAGCGTGTTCCCGACATTCACCTCTCGCATCAATGACCTGGTGCTCCGCAGGTTCCACGCCGCTTATTCACAATGGCGCCATTTGCCCATGCACTTTCACCACAGCAGCATGAGAACAGTTAACAAACTGCGCAGGGTCAGAGATGCCGCCACCTTTGGCCAAAATCCAATACTCCTCCCTTGACATCATCAAAGGATATGTGTGGAGACAGCCTATCACACGCCTTATATGCCCACAAGCCCAGCTCACCACACGTGACTACTTCCTTCATGAGCCACGCGCTGCTGAGGTTGAGAGTAGGAAGTGGTCATAATAATGTGACTTGGCTGTGTGTAAGCAGCAGGGTCATTGAATGTTCTCTGTGTTTACCAGGTCTGGTTTTCTTGCTGTGTAACCTACTTTAATAGATTTATATTTTTTGCATCACAAAGGCCTCTCGGAAGGACAAGCTGAAGGTGAGAATATCCAGCCTGAAGGAGGAGACCTCGCAGTGCGAGCATCACATAGAGTCCATCAAAAGGGAGACCCTTCCAGCTCTGGTCTGGGAGAGCGCCCAGCTACTGAATACGCCCGTTGTTAAGGGAGACTATGATCGGCAGATGGCCCGTCACAATGTGTACTCGTCCCGGCAGGACCTGGTGTGTGAGCATCTGATGAAGCAGAGGGCCTCCTTCCAGCTCCTACAGCTCGGCTTTGAGCTGGAGTTAACGAAACAGAGAAAAGTCAACCGTCAACTGGAAGCCTTAATCCAAGAGCTGAGACAAAGCGGCCAAAGGCTGGAGGGAAGGTCAAACATGATGTCTGATGCCTCCTTGTCGGCTGCAGCCAAGCCAAGGATCAACATTGATTCCAGAGACTCGGCCAGCCATGGGTAAGATGGTCAATTCAGCCAAGGTGATGGACGGGATGACTACTTACAGGGGTTGTCCATAAAGTGACCGCTGGTTGGATGAGGTTTAAAAAGGAAAAAAAAAAAAACTTTACCTCCTGAAAACCCGTCCTGACACTATTATGACCTCACATGGCCTTGCAGCCGTCTCTTCGGCTGCGCTTACACACCACAGAGCAAATACCGGACATGAAATCCCGACCGGTATTTGGTCTGTTTTTGGCAGGTAGTGGGTGACTTTTCTCCGCGTCCCCCGTCGCATAGACATGTTCATGTTCCGCCCGAAAACCGAGCGGAAGAATGGACATGTTCTAAGTTTTTCGTACCGCCGGCGGTGTGAGAAACCGTCTGCAGAAAATCTGTGCAGTGGGGACCGCTGAACGGATTTTCCATATAATTTCGGTGTGGAAGTATTGCTTGACAGTTTGTACTACTGCAAACCGACAAGTAACCGGTGCCGTGGGGACGAGCCCTTCCTGTATGAAGGCCGCAGCATCAGATGAACTTGAGATAATCGCCGAACACCAAAAAACAAACCAACGCAACCCAAAAAGTTTTTTTAATAATATTTATTGATACGTAATTAAAAATAGACTATAAAAAAAATATTAGCTATAGATATTAACGCCCAATATTGGGTATTAAGGGTTTTTTTAGCATCATTCGGTATTATGTATTTTTTTGTATAGTTTATTTTTAATTCTATATCAATAAATGTTTTTTGAATTTAAAAACAAAAAATGTTGCGTTGGTTTGTTTTCGGTATTATCTATAGTGTGTTTACCGACATTGGTTTATTTTCATTATTGATATACACTACCGTTCAGAAGTTTGGGGTCGCCCAGACAATTTTTGTGTTTTTCCCTGAATACTTTTATTTATCAAATGAGTTGCGAAATGAATAGAAATCTCGTCCAGACATTGACAAGGTTAGAAATAAGGATTTTTATTTGAAATAATTTTCTACTTCAGACTTTGCTTTCGTCGATCCCTTTGCAGCAATTCCAGCATTGCAGACCTTTGGCTTCTAGCTGTTAATTTGCTGAGGTAATCTGGAGAAATTTCCCCCCATGCTTCCAGAAGGCCCGCCCACAAGTTGGATTGGCTTGATGGGCAGTTTTTGGGCACCATCCGGTCAAGCTGCTCCCACCACAGCTGAATGGGGTTGAGATCTGGTGACTGCGCGGCCGCTCCATTACAGATAGAATACCAGCTGCCTGCTTCTTCCCTAAATATTTCTTGCATAATTTGGAGGTGGCTTTGGGTCATTGTCCTGTTGCAGGATGAAATTGGCTCTAATCAAGCGCCCCCACAGGGTACGGCATGGCGTTGCAGAATGGAGTGATAGCCTTCCTTATTCAAAATCCCTTTTACCTTGTACAAATCTCCCACTTTACCAGCACCAAAGCCACCCCAGACCATCACATGACCTCCACCAGCACCAAAGCCACCCCAGACCATCACATGACCTCCACCAGCACCAAAGCCACCCCAGACCATCACATGACCTCCACCAGCACCACAGCCACCCCAGACCATCACATGACCTCCACCAGCACCAAAGCCACCCCAGACCATCACATGATCTCCACCAGCACCAAAGCAACCCCAGACCATCACATGACCTCCACCAGCACCAAAGCCACCCCAGAGCATCACATGACCTCCACCAGCACCAAAGCCACCCCAGAGCATCACATGACCTCCACCAGCACCAAAGCCACCCCAGAGCATCACATGACCTCCACCAGCACCAAAGCCACCCCAGACCCTCACATGACCTCCACCAGCACCAAAGCAACCCCAGACCATCACATGACCTCCACCAGCACCAAAGCAACCCCAGACCATCACATGACCTCCACCAGCACCAACCCCAGACCATCACATGACCTCCACCAGCACGAACCCCAGACCATCAAATGAACTCCACCAGCACCAAAGCCACCCCAGACCATCACATGACCTCCACCAGCACCAAAGCCACCCCAGACCATCACATGACCTCCACCAGCACCAAAGTAACCCCAGACCATCACATGACCTCCACCAGCACCAACCCCAGACCATCACATGACCTCCACCAGCACCAAAGCAACCAATGTACCATTCGAGCACTGGAGTGATGGTTGTTGGAAATGGGCCTCTATACACCTATGTAGATATTGCATTAACAACCACACGTTTGCAGCTAGAGTAGTCATTTACCACATTAACAATGTATAGAGTGGATTTCTGATTCATTTAATGTTCGCTTCATTGAAAAAAAACCTGTTTTCTTCAAAATAAGGAAATATCTAAGTGACCCCAAATTCTGTTGGAACATAAAAGTTATATTCATAAGATGACACTAACTAACTTAACAAACATAAACTAACAAAAAAGTGGGCAAATTTTATAATATAAAAAATGCTGGGGGTAAATTATTTTGTTTTCTTATAATCGATGAACGACTGTGACTTTTTGGGAACTTTTTCGCCCTCCCCCAAACAGCTATAACTTTAACCAAAAATAAAGTGGGCTAAACCTTTTAATGTGCAATATAGAAAAAAAGCTTGAAAGGCAGCACAGTCATCGCTCTACAAAATCTGTCGACAAGATGCTGTGATGCAGCAGCGCCCCCACACCAGGTAAGTCCAAACCCAGCATCAGCATGTCCAGACATTCACCTTCTTAGTGTAAGGTTAGGACAGAGACTAGTGTAACTTTTTGGCTTAAAACGAACTTGAGGCTTATTTTATGCCAAAATATTGCTCATGCAATCAAAGGGTGAATTTCTGGACGTGCTGACTCCATGACTCGTTTATGAACCCCTTTAATATGGGGAACAAAAGAAAACTGCAGCCGCCCCCATTCATTCCGGTGGAGCCATGCTGCATTTGTGCTAGGAAAGATATTGAAGGATCACACTGAATGCTTGTGTTCCTCTTATTCTCGGAGTCAGTGAGGGTCTCGGAGCCCAGATCTCCACTGATCATAAGATGATGGCATATCCTACCAATATGTCATCTGTGAGACTGGAATACTCTTTCCTGTGTATGCCTATGTGCAGCAGGTCAATGCTAGGATCTCTGCTATGGTCTTCTGCATAAACGCCAATGTTTGCCTTTGCTTACAACTGTCCTAGAGAAGTTTATACTCTCTTTGATCAAGTCTATAGGCTGGAGCCTGTGGATTTACATAATAAGGATGTTAACCAATCCCATTCGCTTTTACTCAGCAGTGTATGTAAAGTCTCATGACAGAGTAATTCGCTATCTAAATGAAGAGGAAGCAAGTTAATTATGTATAACGGGCATGTGCAGAAGCCTTAAAGGGTTTGTCTTGCTAGAATGATTGGGTTTTAATTAAAAGATCTTTAAAAAACAAGCAGCTTTGCAATATATGTTCATTACAAATGTCCTACTGATTTTGAGTTAGCCCTGTTAGTAGTAGTACATCAGCTTCTCAAATCTCTATAGCAGCAGACCTGTTGATCTTTATCCCTGGCTGTCGGTCTGTATCCCTCTCACCTTAAAACAGGTCAGAGGGAAAGCCCCCCCACACAGTATGCTTCTGTAGGGGAGGGAAGGGCAGGTCTCGGGCTTCTTTTCTGGTAGCTGGATTAACCCTGGTTGCCTGCTGCCTCCTGCTCTTACCAATTGAAGAGAGCAGAGGTGAGGCGACGCAGTGACCCTGTGTTTTTTACTAAAATCATGAGGTCTTGGAAATGTGACTATCAGTCAGGGGGCAGTAAATGTTTTCTGCTCTGCTTACTAGTGACACACCCTGATTTTTAAAAACATTTCCCCACAGCGCCCTGTGTCGTTCTGACGGGTCTGTTGTTGCTGGAGATGTGATTTTGTATGCGACGGGGGGTACGGGAACACTTGCATCCCCCCCCCGGCTATTAGCATAACAGCTTCACAGACCTTTCACACTCATAGACAGCCCTCTCCTGTCTTGTAGAGCTAACAATACACTGACCCCGGGAGCCTGGAACAGACTAGGCGGGGCACACACAGGTTAACTCGGGCAGCAAACCCTGCCCTTCCCCCCCCCCCCCCTGCTGTTTTGAATTAAATAGAGGAAGTTTCTGTGGCTGAGGGGAAAGGGAGGAGAAGGGGCCGACAAAAAGCGCCCCCCTAAATTAAAATGCCAGGCACACTGAGGTAGGCTGAAAGCTTGTAATGAGACAACTCCTTTTAAAGGAGTTTTCCAAGAGTTTAAAAAAAAGACCTCCCTACCACCTCTCACAGAAGTTTTTAAAAGTTTAGGAAATGACTTTAAAGGGGATGTATCGCTTCATCAGTTCGGCTGTTTTCTTGAAGCTTGATTTCTCATTCCCGAAAACCCGGGGCGTTTTTTTTTCCCCCCCCAGCTTGGTGTTTATTAAAGGGGAGTATCGCTTTTCCCTTTCTTCGGGTGGTCACACTGCCTTAGTTCCAGCTCTGTGAATGCAGGGGGGTTTCTTTTCCCCCCCACTGGATGACATCATCCCCCCCCTTTATGCTGGCCGAGACTCCCCCCCCCCCCCCCCCCTCCCCCCCGAGTCCACAATCCTGTGTCTCTCCCTATCATCTTTTTTTAAAAAAACTGTATACATACCACGGCTGCATTAATCTAAACGAGCACTGATTCTCCGGCGGAGATGTATTACGCTTTCTAAGAACGGGACGATCGCTGTTGCAGGAGAGTTTGGCACAGGGCAAAACTGTATGTTTTTCATTGTAAAATCTCCCGCAGTCTGTTTCTGCTAGGTGTTTAAACAGAAAATGTACGGCCCCCAATCTGATCGAGACACAGCTCCTGAATCGACCCCGGGGGACAGAATGTAATGACCTCAGCTAGTGAATTGCAAGGAGGAGGGATTAGAAAACCCCCAAATGATATCAGTGTAAATAAAAACACAAGATAAGGGGCATGTGAGAACAAGGGAGCTTTTCTAAAACATCCAATTTCAAAATTGTTTTTTTTCACTGTCCCCCTTATTCTGAAAACCATTTAATAAAAAGAAAACACCCCTTTAATGAAGGGGATGACATCACCCCCCCTTCACTGTTCGTGCTCGCTCCGAGTCAGTGTGTTTTCCCCCTTTTTTTTCCCCCTTTCCCCGGTCCATATTCACTGTTCCCTTTCCCATGCCTCTTTTTTTTAAGAGCTGTTGTTTACATACACAGCCCTGCATTTAGTCTAGACAGTCTTTAAAGAACTCAGGCACTGATCACTTATCCTCTCACGGGGGAGGGTTTGTTTTCAGTTGAAACCCGTATGCTGAGCACACACATCTGTCCCCCTTCTATGTTACACGCAGGGGGCATTTTTGGGACCGAGGCACAATTCTGCGTTTTGGGTTTTAAAAACACTGCAGTGTTAGTGTTTTTTTTGCGGCTGTCAAGGGGAAATGCTAAGAGGGCAGGAATCACGCTTTCCCTTAATACGACCGGCGGAAGGGGGGGGGGGACAGAGTACATTAGTAGAGCCGTCAGCCCAATGAAATGCAAGGGGTGGAATCCCACCGGCACTGGGGAAAAAGTGTTTACACAAAACGAAGATAAGGCAGACTGTGAAAACAAGACAGCTTTGCTAATGACATCCAATTGCAAAGCTGCTTGTTTTCACGGTCCCCTTATTCTGAAGACCATTTAATGAAATGATACAACCCCTTTAATGAATACTCATGAGCAGCCATATACCTAGTTATGAGTTCAAGAGCATCGCTATGTACTGGGATAGAATGGTAGCCATGTGATCAAGGGCCAGTAACATGGCCTGAAACGCGTAAGCTGGCGTTCTCCTACAGTTTTATGGAAACTTTTTTTTAATATGCTTCAATAAAGTTTTGATAGATTTTTATGCAGAGGGTGCCGACCATATTTTGCTTTCAAGCAGAATAGTCGCCATGTTGTTCCACCCTGTGCAGAAACTACCAGCGGATCAGTATCCATCTTGTGATCTTTTTGGGTCATTTACACCCAGTAGGTAGTAATTGCATAAACTATATGAACACAGGTGAAACGCGTCTGTTTTCCTTGCTTCACGTAGCTAATTACCGCATCCCAAATCCGCAGCAAATCACAGCTACTCCAGATGGGGTTTTAATGCAATGTCTCTTTATTATTTTAATTGCAACAGAACTACACGATGTGAATACACACTACAAGAGGCTGTGCAGTCAAGAGTGGGAGCTAAATTCTAAGGAGATGTTCTCACGGCTTATTTAAAGGGGTCGTCTCACTACACTGATTTAGCTCACCTCAGTCCTGTTTTCTTGGTTTCACTTTGAATCAGGGGTGTGTTTACTGGCTTCCACTAGGCTGAAGTAGAAGCCAGGTCTGTAGCTATAGCAAACAGTGCTGGCAGCCTATCAGGATAGATCAAACGGGTCTGTAGCTATAGCAACCAGTGCTGTCAGCCTATCATGAGAGATCTAACAGGTCTGTAGCTATAGCAACCACTGCTGGCAGCCTATCAGGATAGATCAAGCAGGTCTGTAGCTATAGCGACCTGAGGAGCTGATGCAGCCCATACAAGATGTGATATCTCGGAATAGGTAGGACACTGTTAATGGACACATATTGCAAAGTGACTTGTTTTTGCAAGATCTTTAACATAAAAAGCAGCGATCCTTGTAGTGAGACAACCCCTTTAAGGACGTATTTCGGGGTGTAATTGCTCTGCAATGTGCCCCGAAATACTTCCTGTAATGACGGTAATCGAGCTATGATTACCTGCCGTCTTCCCCGCCGCATATTGAACACTGGGGGGAAAAAAGTGACCTGTCATATACGCGGAAGGGATAATGAAAGTGAATGGGGGCCGCCCTCATGCGCTTTAGAAGAAGGCGCTGATCAGGACATTCTTCTTGCGGCGCGCTCAGGTACACGCCAAAAGACACCGCGTGAACATACCCTTATTCTTCTAAACTTGCATGTGTCCTGTCCGCCATCATTTTATAGGTTGCTGTTAGATCCGGTTGTGCACAGTTCTAGGATAGTAACGGTTCTCTTCCTCTGTATTGCAGATTATTCCAGCTCCTGGATGGGGATAACACTCAGAAGCTCTTCAGAACATACAGCGCTTTAGAGTCGCTCTCCCAGAGGCTATCCCGGGACCTGCAGTCTGTGAAGGAGCAGCTCGCCGCTTCCCAGCAAGAACAATCCCTGTTCATATCAAGGCTAGAATCCAACCTGAAGGTGATGCAGGACTGTATGTATCCGGAGGGAGCTGAACTCGTGTTACATACCCCGGTAAGTCCATCTTGGGTTATGTGAGTAGTCGAGGTAGCATTCATGTGGTGGTGTAGATGTTTGGATGAACCTGCTTATTTATATAGCAATGTAGGGAGGTTTCCCTTAGGCCCGGTTCACACGGCTTATTCGCAGTGTAATTGCGGGACGGATTTCGCCCGCAATTACGCCGTGTGCTCAGTAGCGGAGGGGGGGGGGCGGCAGCAGCTCGCCGGCCCTATAGACATTCATTATCCACGGCGTGTATCCTGCCGTTATAACGGACATGTCACTTTCTCCCCGCTCGCCGTATTTCGCGAGTGGGGATAGGTGATGGAATCCATAGTTCTCTATGAGAACTGTGGATTACCGTAATGACTGGGACGGATTTCACACGTAATTCACGCAGTATGGCACAAAATACGGCTGAAATCCGTCCTAAAATAAGCCGTGTGACATTGGTGCGCGTATAGTACACATCCCGCAATACGCCAGTTGTTTGGGAAGCATGCACTGATTGGCGCGTAATTCCAAAGCAAGGGGGGGGGCCCATAAACATGCAGGGTCAGCGGCGCGTAATCGCCGCAAACAATTGACATGTCAGTTCTCCCCCCCCCCCCCCCCCGCACGCGTACAATACAATCCTCTCTATGAATTACCATAATTGCGGTACGCGTTTCGCCCGCGTATAAAGCGCAATACGCAGCGAAATGTGCGCCCAAATACACAACAAAGTAAGCCATGTGAACATACCCTTATAGTCTTTAGGGCTTCTGCATTCTGGCGTCTATCGGGGTTTGTGTAGCAGTGGATAATACAATACTGTAACACTAGTGTGGAGGCATCACATCTCAGTGGGGCTGGTGACTTTGTATTGCAACATTTGCTAATGGTCCCAATAGAGGGTGACTAAATCTTCCATCTTAGCTGGATGACCGTTTCTGCTGCTTGATACAATGAGCCAATTCTACGAACACCCAGAATACAGTGCAGCTGGTGGCAGCAGGTATATGATGTGTCCAGTGTGCTAGGAGCACATTGATACAGCAGGGAGGGTTAAAAGAGAGAGAATTTTTTGCCTAAAAATATATATATGATCACCAGATCTAATACCCTGCAACTTCTTTCTGTGGGGCTGCATCAATGATTTTGTGTGTTTGCCCCTTCCCTTCTCGGCCACAGGATCTTAAAGGGATTTTGCCATGTAGTGAGTTCCTTACCTCTTATCTGCTCAGGAGTGAAGATAAAGCATGCTGAGTCACGAGGGAGAGGGATGGGGGATGAGCAGGGAGCATCTGCAAAGTTTATTCAAATAATTACAGTACAACCAGTGGATTCTCTATACAGCAGACAGCCTCATACACTGCACTTTTCTCCCCAGCCCCTTGCAAGCTCCTTCATGTTCCCTGTCATCAGATAAGAAATGCAAACACGCAAGCGCGGCCAGATCGGCTCCTGTCAGTGTCCTGGTCGTATCTAATGTAAACAGTCAGGAAACTAAGGGCATGTAAGGAAGGCTGTAGCTCTCAGAGGCTTCACTTTTTGTAATCGCATATATTTAGAAAAGTGATTAAATACCCATTTTGGAGACTCCCACGTCAACAATACATCGTGGAAAAACCCCTTTAATGAACTGAGACAATGCATCACTGAAGCAGTGGAGTCCGTATCGGAGGATATGCTGGACAGAACTGCACTGCCGCCTAGACCTCTGCTGTGTCCCCAATGAAACTCCTTTTGAACATTTTAGCACAGTGATCTACAAACGTCAACTCTCCAGCTTTTGGGAAACTTCAACTCCCATCATGCCCACTGATACAGATTATACAAATGCATGATGGGAGTTGTAGTTTCCCAACAGCTGGAGGGCCGCAGTTTGCAGACCACTGTTTTAGTGTATAGAGAAAGCTTTGATATAATGTCTTTTGATAGTAATACATTTGTATTGTGTTCTCCCAGTGATGAATACCGGGGCTATAATTTTCACCCTTTTTTTTAATGGCTTTGTACTTTTTTTTTATTTTTTTGCTGCTGCTCAGTTAAGCATAAGGACATGTTCACACGGCTGATTTGGACGCTTTTTTTTTCTGTGTTCAAATTGGCTTCAAATACTCGTCTGAAGGTTTTCTGAAGGCTTCATATTTTGCAGTTTCTGGATGAGTTTTTGATGAGGTTTTTGACGCGGTTTTTATTCTGCTATTCAAATTTTGAACAAGATCATTTTTTTGAGCGCAGATCTGCAGCAAAATTTTGTCAAAAAACACGCAACATCTGTGGATGAGGTTTTGAAGCTCTGCATTGATTTCTAGGGGCATTTTATTTGTGGTAAATTCGCCTTATCTATATACAATTATAATACCAGCAACCACCCCCCTCATATATTGAGGGTGTGTGAGTGGTTGTCTTATCGGTATTTTTGCATTTGTGCAATCTAACCATGTATTATACTGTGGCTTTTCTGCATGCTGGTGTGAACAGGTGTTAAAGGGGTTGTATCATTTCATTGAATGGTCTTCAGAATAAGGGGACCGTGAAAACAAGCAACTTTGCAATTGGATGTCATTAGCAAAGCTGCCTTGTATTCACAGGATTCCTTATCTTCTGTTTCTGTTTACACTGATCTCCAGTCCTGGTCGGATGCCTCCTCCTTGCATTTCACTAGCTGAGAGCTCATTTACATTCTGTTCAGCCCCCCGGTTGCAGAGCTTGCATTCCTGTGTCTCTCACTCAAAGTAAGGGACCGGCACATTTTCACTCTACACGGCCAGAAGAAACAGAATAACACTGCAGGGCTTCTGTAATCGGGAAACAGCACAATTGTGTGTCGATCCCGGCCTCTCCTGCACAGAAGGGAGATCTGTGCCGTTCACAGAAAGCTGCAACAAATCTCCAGCTGTGAGAGGAGAAGAGATCAGTGCTCAGTCTAGATTGAATGCAGCCTGTGGTATTTATACAGCTCTTACAAAATAAGGCTGCATAGGGAGAGACACAGTGACATGTGGACTCAGAGAGGGGAGGGGAGACACAGAGTCTTGGGAGCCAGCATGAACAGTAAAGGGGAGGATGATGTCACCCAGCTGGGAGGGGAAGAAACGCCCCTGCATTTCTAGAGTTGAGAAGCTGAGAGCAGTGTGAATCAGCTGAACTAAAGAAGCGATGCATCCCCTTTAAGCTAATGTGCAGTCAAGTTGTTCCCCTAGTGGTGGGGTGTGTGAGCTACTGCTCAGCAATCAGCTGCACCTGTTTATCTTTCCCAAGTAGCGTAGGGGCCAGTGTTGCCTCTTTACTGGGTTCAGTTTTCAGTCCAGCCATTGAGCTGTGAGTTTGGCCTTGTTTCTGTGTTTTTTTTTTTTTTTTTTTTTTTTAAAAAAAAAAAAAATTTTTAGCACTGAAAATAAGCGAGTAAAACCACGTCATATGAACTACAACGCGGTTTTACCTAGGAATCAATTAAGCTAAATTAGGGGCATTTTCAGTTGTTTTTGACGCTGTTTTGGGGACAGAATCTGCACCAAAACAGAACCGAAAACCGCATCCAAATGAGCCGTTTGAACATAACCTGTTATTACACCTCCCACAAGGATGGTTACCCAGCTTTCCCGAGAGTCCTGAACAGCAGATCGGTGGTGCTAGGCTGATTATTTTTCTCTATAACCAGGCAGATCTCCAAGATTTGGAGCGACCACGTGAGGCCGATTGTGGAATAATTCTAAAACCCTGTTCTTTGCCTCTTTTTTTCAGGAGCTTTCCTCCAGTTTTCTGCAAATAAATTCACATCTCGAGAAATTAAATCGGGTTTTATTGGAAGTGATGGAGGACGTGCGGGTGAAGCAGAAGATCTTACAGTCCAGCAAGTTTGACAAGTTGGAAAAAGACCTGTATGTTTACTTCTTCCAGAACGAAGAGCTCCTGAAGAGCGTGGTGCAAAATCTGGAGTCCCAGGCAGATATTCACACCTCGCAGTAATTCTCTAGAGTCCATCATTGTCCATGCAGAATGGAAATTTGTTTTTACTTAGTGAACGTACAGCAAAATTTTGGCTTTTCAAAAATCAGTCAAATTATATTATGATTTTTTTTTAAATGTAATTCTAAAGTGGTTGCTGCATTGCTGTTGTGTTACAGAGGTCCAAATCCCCTGCATATATAGGCATGGAGTTTAATGATTATATTCTAGATAAAGCTGCCAATAGGGGGCACTCTGCTTACTGCATCCTGGTTTAATAGTGAATTTAAAGAGCTGTTTCCATCTTAGAGATTTATTCCATATTGATGGGATCCGCTGTAAATGTCTCCATTCAGAACAGAGATTAGGTCGTGTTTGGGTGTACTGGAAACTCCCATAGAACAGAATGGAGAGTTTTGCACAAGCGCGACCAGCTCACTATTGTGAAAGGAGACTTTTGGAGGCCCGTTCTGGAAATAGGTGCAGGTCCCTATGAGACATTTGTGGCATATCCTATCGCTGTGCCACAAATGTGTGAGATGGAAACACCCCTTTAATCTGTAAGGGTGGAGTCGCACTCTGGCTTTGGCCTTCTTTTATCATAAATTCCTGGAAAAATATAGGTGAAATGAAAGTTGTGATAGATCTGTCACCCATAGACTAATATATCATCCCTTTAAATCAGGGGTCTCAAACGGCGGCCCCCCAGCTGTTGGAAAAACTACAACTTCCATCATTCCCGCTGTTATATATTATATAAATGCATGATGGGAGTTGTAGTTTCCCAACAGCTGGAGGGCCGCAGTTTGAGACCCCTGTTTAACGGGATGATATATTAGTCTATGGGTGACGGATGTGTCACATCACTTTAAATCAGGGGTCTCAAACTGCGGCCCTCCAGCTGTTGGGAAACTACAACTCCCATCATGCCCGCTGTTATAGATTATATAAATGCATGATGGGAGTTGTAGTTTCCCAACAGCTGGAGGGCCACAGTTTGAGACCCCTGTTTAAATGGATACATTGTGGTCCATCAGACATTATTGGTGTCTATCCTGTAATAGATCCGGTGCCACCAATATTTTTGGAACAAAAAACTGGAAATAACCATAAGGCTATGTTCACATGGCTTAAACTGGGACGTATCTCGCCCCATATTTCGTGCCGTACTGCGCTAAATACGAGGCAGGATACATCATTACATCATAGTCATTACGGTAATCCACAGTTCTCATTATGTCTCCTCTCCCCGCTCGCGAGAGAAGTGACCTGTCAATTATTCACGGCGTATACGTGCCGATAGTAATGAATGTCTATGGGGCCGGCCACCTCGGGCACACGGTGTAGTTGCGGGGCAAAATACGTCCCGCAATTATGCTGTGTGAACATAGCCTAAAGATTCGACTCTTGCCTTCACCCGTTCATCAATTATCAACATCCCTTTAATGGATACGACACAAGAAGCTCATATTGTATCCATTAAAGGGATGTAACGGGATCGATCAATGCTCATTCGTCCGTCGGGGTAGAAGTAAAAATAGAAGGGAAGACTCTTACCTCCCGGATGCCACCGCTCACTCCCGCTGAAGCGGTGAACGTTCATCATTCACGTGACCACTGCAGCCAATTACAGGCCAGAGAGAGGTCACATGAACGTGATGTTGTGGCCTGTGATTGGCTGGAGCGGTCATGTGAATGTTGAACGTTCACTGCTTCAGCCGGGAGTGAGCGGTGGCGTCCGGGAGGGGAGTAAGAGTCTCCTCTTCTATTTTTACTCATACCCCGACGGACGAAAGCGCATTGATCAGGCCCGGAACACCCCTTTAAACTGATGCCATATAGTAGCATCCCTCACCCATAGGCTATTATGGCGTCTCTTTTATAGATCTGTTTTTAGATTTAGGCTATTACACTATTCCAGCATTACTTTTTCCCATATACTGGCTAAAAGCTAAAGGGCACCCTTTCCTATTGAGCACACGAAACCCCTTCATAAGGGTTTGTCATTAGCTTTTCTGATATTCATGATGAAATTGGGAAGGTGGGGGCTTGTTAAACCGGCCTACAAAGTGTACAATAGGCTCCTAGGCCTCCCCTATGGTGGCTGCAGGCAGCCAGAATTTTATACTTCGCCTTCATGTCTATGCAAGGAGGATGTAGCGCTGGGTATCTGAAAAATATGCATTTCAGAGCTATAAAGGTTTAGCAAGAGGCTGTTCTGGTTGGTCGTAAAAACGACAGGGCCCCATGTATGAAAACTGTCTAGATCTAAAATTCACTTTGTGGCCCATAGCAATCAATCAGAGCGCCCCTCTCATTTTTCCAGAGCACTCTATGGAATGAAAGGGGCGCTCTGATTGGTTGCTGTGGGCTCAGGTTGTTTGCTATGGGCAACAAAGGGAGTTTTAGACCTAAACAGTTTTCATACATTTGGCCCATAGTGTTAAAAGCTGAAAGGAGTCATTTATAACCTATGGATCAGGTATGAAATCAATGTATGATCGTTATTTGCCCATGAAATTTGGGGCAAGGATATTGTGGCCCGAAAACTGCTTTACTTATAGGGGGTTAGCTCCTAAAGTAGTTTTTATAAAATTTACACTACTGGAGCTATGACCTGAGACCCTATGTGGAGTATAGATGGCTTCACTAATCTTCCATTGCACTATGGCACCTTTTTATATCAGATAGTGATTTTTTTTTTTTTTTTTTATTAGGTTTTTTTTTAAAAAAACCCAATTTGCAAATCCCAACCAATCTCAGAGGATGAAATCCACATCCGTTGTTTTATTTGCAGGTTTTACAATGTCTGTACTGGTTGTCACATGTGCGGTGACGTCTTAAGGCCGTAATTTTATCTTTTTATATAGTTCTAACACGTAAAAAAGAAATAATTCAATGCATTGTTGTTTTGCAGTCGTGTGTGTGTGTGTGTGTATCTTCATTGTCCTAAAAGGATTAGTCCAGCTACAGATCTCTGCAACGAATATGCTATGTCAGGCATCCTCAAACTGCGGCCCTCCAGCTGTTGGGAAACTACAACTCCCATCATGCATTTATATAATCTATAGCAGTGGGCATGATGGGAGTTGTAGTTTCCCAACAGCTGGAGGGCCGCAATTTGAGGATGCCTGTGCTACGTCATGAGGATCACTTTGATCTTTCATCACCAAACAGTATGGAGATCCCAGATACAGTGAGACTATAGTTGTATTGAGACGAGGTAAACAAGGAGACTGTATGATTGATGTTTCTATGGGCCAAACAGAAGTATTCATGGTAGTTAAGTTTTAGGAATACTATAACCAGTCATATTCAACCTGTAGCTTTACAACTCCAACTCCCAGCGTGCCCTGACCGCTGCATGCTGGAGTTATAGGCTGGCTTAAGACTCCTACTATAGACTGTGGTGAGAATAGAGCTCATGGAGGTGCAAACTGCAAATCTGATATAATGCTTTCATGAACAGAATGGTCTTCGCTCTAGATTAACATGACCCAACATTAGTAATGGAAGGTAATTCTATGTTCTACAATAAAATTTTGACTTTTCTGAGCTAATCAAGTAGTAATGTGTTTATTTCATTTATTCTCATTGCACCTACATATACTGTAGCACTGTACAAGAATATTCAACACTCACGTTAGTAATTGTCCCTCGTGGTGCTCGCAATCTAAATTTCATATCTCACTTCACAATACCAGTTAACCTATTAGTATATTTTTGCATCATGGTTGAAAGACACCCAGCATGAAGGAGGGGAACATGCAAACTCTATGTTCACCTCAAGCCCAGGACTCCAATGCTGGAAGCAGGGGTATAGGGGAGACTCTCACTGGGCCATGGGCATGGACAGCCCTAGGCATGGCGGGCTTAGGGTTGCTTTTTGAGGAGAAAGACCAAGAAAGAGGCTGGGTGCAAGAGTCCTGTATTGTAGCTGTAGAATGGGCCCCGTCAGCAGGGCTGTGGAGTCGGAGTCGGTGGCTATTTTGCAGGAGTCGGAGTCGTCATAAAATGGACCGACTCCGACTCCCAAAATATATAATAAGTTGGTCCAGTTAGTTTGATGCAGTGCAAAGAGCAAGAGGAATTGGGTCCGGCCAGTGCTACTGCTCCCATATCTTCAGCCTCATCACATGAGGAGTGTAATTGATGACATGGAGCAGGCAAAGCGCTGCCACAGGGGAAAAGATTCTGCTCCCAGGGCAAACAGATTTCAGCAAAATTTTTCAGGTGAAAATTTTTGCTGAAATCTGTTTGCCCTGGGAGCGGGATCTTTTCCCCTGGGGCAGCGCTTTGCCTGCTCCATGTAATCAATTACACTCCTCATGTGATGAGGCTGAAGATATGGGAGCAGTAGCACTGGCCGGACCCAATTCCTCTTGCTCTTTGCACTGCATCGAACTAACTGGACCAACTTATTATACATTTGGGGAGTCGGAGTCGGTCCATTTTATGACGACTCTGACTTCACAGCCCTGGAAAAAAAGCACATCATGCACAACGGAAACCCAACGCAACCCATTGTAGTCAATGGGGTCCATCGGGTGCCATTAGTGTTCATTGTAAACCGGGTCTGGTTCCTCCTCTGCAATGGAGGTTACAAAGTACCATGCCCAAACCCCTTCCTGCATTATCATGTGTATATATAGGTCATGATATATCACATCCCAACATATATATTTGTGTGAAAGCCCCAATACCACCCTGTTAACCTCTTAAGCACTGTGATCAATACCAATTGCGGTGAGGACAAAGCAGAAAGGACTGGGTAATTGAGACAGTCCTGGTCCTTATAAAAGCCCCCAGAGATGTCCGGTCAGTGTGTCTGGCATACCGCAGATGTGCGTAACAAACGTCTGTGCACTTTACATGCCCAAGCGGTAATGTAACACGATATGTAATTGTACATTTATCTTAAAAGGGTTTTGCCACGATGTAATGTTGACGTGGGATCCTCCAAAATGGGTATTTAATCACTTTTCTAAATATATGTGATTACAAAAAGTGAAGCCTGTGAGAGCTACAGCATTGCTCAGTCCCCCTTAGTTTCTTGAAAGTTTAAATTAGACACGACCAGGACACTGACAGGAGCTGATCTGGCCGCAATTGCGTGTTTGCACTTCTTATCTGATGACAGGGATCATGAAGGAGCTTGCAAGGGGCTGGGGAGAAAGTGCAGTGTATAAGGTTGTCTGCTGTATTGAGAATCCACTGGTTGTAATGTAATTATGTGAGTAAACATTGCAGACGCTCCCTTCTTCCTCACTCTGCTCAACCCCTCCCTCTCACCCCTGCAGCCATTCATGACGCGGCATGCTTTGTTTATATTCTCCCCTAAGCAGATAAGAGGTAAGGAAATCACTTTGTGGCAAAACCCCTTTAAATAAAATAAATGAAAATGGCATAAACAACTTTTGAAAAATACTTTTTAATTAATTGGTCACAAAAATGTAGTATTATAGATCCCCACAGTCGTCTTGACCAGCACAGTAAAATTATGAAAGTTATGCCATATGTATATTAGTGTATATAATTGGTGGTTAACTCTTTTATGCATTTTCCCGTTACTGAAAAATTGATGTAAATTAACTGTAACCCTATAGTAACCGAAAAATGATCCCTAAAAAAAAAGCATACAACTCGTTCTTCAAAAGAAAGCAAAGCTTCAAATTGCTACAAAAAGAATGGAAAACAAATTCTGTCTTTTAAGGGGTATTCTTACTACATTGATTAGCTCTTAAAAGGTAAATACAGACTAGTTCCATATACAACACTGTTTTGATTTTGCTTCACTTCAGAGTTAGAGTGGTTCTTATCTCCTGCTTGTGTACACAAGCTTCTCTATTTACCAACACCTCTCTGTGCTTTAGCAGCTCTGACCGGGATACTGTTGCCACTCCCTGGGCTGTGTACAGTACAGGAGTTTGTTTATCTTTCTTACAGACAAACTTTGAACCTTTTAGAGCTCTGTAGCCCTGTGTGTTGCTGTTAAAAATCCCTCCATCACCATTGTCCTTCTAACAGGCTCAGATAGGAATAGCAGAGTTGAAATGTCAGTCACTGCTGTAGAACTGCCCACAACCTGAACAGAAGGTGGGAGTCTGAAGCTGAAGAATCGCCCACAGGCTGAACAGGACGTGGGAGCCTGAAGCTATAGAACCACCCACAACCTGAACAGGAAGTTGGAGCCTGAAGCTGAAGAATTGCCCACAGGCTGAACAGGAAGTGAGAGTCTGAAGCTATAGAACCACCCATAACCTGAACAGGAAGTGGAAGCCTGAAGCTGAAGAATCGCCCACAGGCTGAACAGGAAATGGGAGCCTGAAGCTATAGAACCACCCACAACCTGAATAGGAAGTAGGAGTCTGAAACTGGCTGTGAAGACCAGGCTTTGTGAAACAGCCTGATGAGAAAACCCCTTTAAGGCTGAAAATGGCACAGATCCTGAGAGGTTAAGCTGCACTTAACATTCACATGTAACTTTGTATTCCATAATCAATTATAGGAGACTCCAGAGATTTGACTATTAAACACACAGGGACAGTGAGTGATAACAAACAAACATAGTGACCTTTCCAGTGTAAACAGAGACGAACATGAGGTCCTTTCCCGGCATCTGTCTGTCCGGCCAGACTATTTTCTGGATGAATCAGAACTTTGCAGGCAGGGAGCTCTTTTGAGTCTTTGGGTGTTGTGTAAGAAGTAGTACGAAAAGAAAGGTTGTTGCCTAAGGCAAGGTGAAAGCATTCGTTCCCCTCATTTGCTGAACATGACTTGGAATCTTTGCTGGCTGCTTATAAAGCTTCATTTTTTTTAGTTTTGCTTAGATCCATGAGAATACCAAATTAAAGGAATGTGTAGTAAACCTATAAATACAAGGGCCAATCAAAGAGAATGGATACCATAAATACATAGAATACCAAAAGAAATTGTATCCAATATAATAGTATAGAAATGTAAAAACAATACTTTATTAGATCTTATTATAAACAATAAAAAAATATAACAGTAACAGAAAAATCACACCCAAATAAAAAAAAACTATTTTTTATTTTATTTTTCATTTGGGTGTGATTTTGTCTGTTACTGTTATATATTTTTTATTGTTTATAATAAGATCTAATAAAGTATTGTTTTTACATTTCTATACTATTATATTGGATACAATGTCTTTTGGTATTCTTCGAATTAAAGGAATGGTAAAGCTATAAAAAAAATGACAAGTTTCCCAAATATGACACAGTTGTCTGCTCTATCTCCCCCCTCAAGAAGGATAAGCCATAAGGGTATGGTTACATTGCTTAATTACGGGGCGTACAGTACGGCCCGCAATTACGCCAGGTATTCGGTAGCTTGTGCCGTACTCCCGCGGCGCGGGGGGGCCGGAAGCCCGCCGGCCCATAGACTGTCATTACTCGCGCCGCGTATTCGCCGCTAGTAATTGAGGAGGCGTAATCCATAGTTCTCTATGAGAGCTGTGGATTACCGTAATGATTGGGGCGCATTTTGCTCGTATTAGAGCAGTACTCTCTCAATACGTGGCGAAATGCGTCCCAAAATTAGCCGTGTGAACATAGCCTAAGGGTCTACAGATCAAAGAAGTAGCAGGTGATGCTAAGATCTACAAATGATCACGTTTCCAGGCACCTAGTTCCAATCTGTGGCATGTGGGGGGCATAAAACCAGAATGAAAGCAATGGTTTTTTTTAGCCAAATTAAACCTCAAAAATTGGATGAAGTTTTGTAAGATGGTTGTGTTATCCTTGTGTCACTTGTCCCAGACTGAGAGGGAAAGAACCCTTGACCTTAGAGACCTTTGTTATTTAACACCTCCGCCAAGATTTCTGCTCTTTTCAATGTTGTGCGTCCTGGTAGGAAACCAAAGATGAACTGGACAACAAGAGGTGCACGGAGGCGAATCTCTGCATGGAGGTACCATCAGGTTGGAACAATGGGTGTCACATCCCACGCTTAGGGCGACAAACAGAAAAGGTTTGCATGACATTAGGCAACAAGCCAGATGTCCAGCTACGGGTGCCCATTGACCTCACACCACCAATCTCACAGGCTCAGCAAGAAGGCAATGGAGGACTACCCTCTTCAGCAATGAGTCTCAGATGCCAGGAAAGCCAGAGATTGGTTTGGAGACCATGTGGGCAACGCCATGAAGAGGCCTTCACAAGAGACAATCACACTGGTCCTACTCGGAATTATGCTGTGTTGGACATAATGCACAGTAGCCGCACCCCTGTAGTCTTCATTTCAGGTTCATCATAGAGACATAAGATACTTTTACTAGGGTGTCAATACTTGTCACTGCCATAGAAAAGACCCTATTATATTATTATTGGTGTGTATTAAAAGAGGCCATAGATTCGTGGGACAAGGATGTAATTCTACCGCTGTATAAAGCATTGGTGCGACCTCACTTAGAATATGCTGATCAGTTCTGGGCTCCAGTTTATAGAAGATGTAATGGAGCTAGAGAGAGTGCAAAGACGAGCAACCAAACTTATAAGGGGAATGGAGCATCTTAGTTATGAGGAGAGGATAGTAGAATTGAATTTATTTAGTCTTGAGAAAAGACGGCTTCGGGGGGGAGCATGATTAATTTATATAAATATGTAAATGGTCCCTACCAAAAGTATGGGGAAAAATTATTTCATGTAAAGCCCCCTCAAAAGACAAGGGGACATTCCCTTCTACTAGAGAAAAAAGGATTCAATCTCCACAGGAGAAAAGTGGTCTTCCTGTGAGAACTGTGAATCTGTGGAATAGCTGCCTGAGGAGCTGGACACAGCAGGAACAGTAGAGAGTTTCAAGAAAGGCTTAGATACCGACCTGGAACTAATGAATATAAATGTGTACGTAGCTATGTAAAATCCTGGATCCTGGCGGGTGGAGGCTCTGGGGTCAGAGATGGGGTCTCCCCTGGAGCAGATTGGTTCTTGCCTTGTGGGTTTCAGGGCATTCACCAGTAGGGAGGTGGGGCTTGAAATCCTTCTTTCCCTCCCTTCACCCACATTTTCCCCACCCTTGATGGACATATGTCTTTTTTCAACTGTACTAACTATGTAACTATATATAGGTAATACTTACCTTTTAATTATAATTATTAAAATATACTCACCAAGACCACATAGATGAACGTTGGCAAAAATAGTTGCTGGGACACCATGCATAGAGTATACAAATATGTTTCTATATACTTACAATGCCACCCGTCCAGGACTCCTCACTATCAGCAGGACACTCTTTATTATAGCCACATCTGAGGTATCTTGGCATTTTTGGTCCCCTGATGAACCTGATCCATCGTTCTATGAGGGAAAACGCATTGGAAGCGAGATACAATTATATTTGTAAATAGAATTAGATATGTGATAGTGATTTATGCCGTACTTTTAAATTTTTTATACGGCAAACATAGTGTGGTATTAGGGATTACCCACTGAGTGGTGGAGCCGCTCTTGTTGGGGCGATCGTTCCGCTTATCCAAATTAGGGTCTGTTAGGGATAATATAGGGAAAGTTTTTCAGTTGTACCTAATTAACCCCCTACAGAATTAATTGTGACCTGATGTGGGCAAGAGAAAAACTGACCTTCAGCGCTTGAAGATCCTCTTGCAGTATTGTGAGTATATACACACATCTTTCGATACTCTATTTGTGGTATCCATGCAGCTACTTTTGCCTACGTTCACCTTTGTGGTCTTGGCGTGTATGTTTATTTTTTAAGGATATCTTAACTCCAGGTACACTAATCGCTCAGTGTTCATTGATTTGGTCATGGAACCAGTTGCTTACGCTACTGTGAGCAGTCTGCGTGGCCTTAACATGCTACCATGGCCAGCAGCATCAGACCTGTCTCCCATCAAGCACATCTGGGATGTTATTGGCTGGCAATTGCACAGGAGCTGCCAGCAGCCAATCCTGATTTGCCCAAGTGCGTTCAGCGTGGCAGAACATCTCTCAAACGACCATATATAACCTCACTGACAGCGGGCAAGGTGTGGAAATGCCAGGATTTCTGCACATGGCGCTCATATCCACAACTGAATAAATCGAGATGATTTGAATATTTTGGTTCCATTTTTTTTTATCATTAACCTGGGTATCCATTCGGTTATATCACTAATTCTAGGACTTTTCCCTTTTGGTGTTGTAATTTTAGTATTGATAGGTGGAAGTAAAATAGGTGTTTTTTTGCAAGCCCCAGTCAGCGATGTTTGAATACACCATTATGATACTTAGACGTGAATTATATTAATGGTCAGGGCAGGATAAACAACTATTAGACAACAGGATAAGTCCAACATATGTTTTACCCTCCAAACTTGAGAACAATGGAGAACACCTGTGTATGACTGTGATGGTGTATCAGAAAGGGAGGATCTCTCCTTAGGGAGAGCGCCACATAGGCGTGTGGAGATTCGAAATTCTTCCTTTTCTGAGCCACTCATTGCCTCCCACTCAGCCAAGCCAGCATCGCTGTGCTCTGTACTGACAAGGGGCAAACACCCCGAAACAGCTGTATACAGATGGGGGATGCTGGCTTGGCTATAAATATCCCTTTTGCTTTCCAAAGACCCAGTGGGTCAAAAGCAAATTGAGGATTTGTTACATCCAATAGCTTCTCAGCTCCTTTCCCATAATGCCTTGTGACAGTGTATGTGCAGCGCACTCTCTTCCTATAAGGGTACATGGTTATCTCCTGGGTTTAGCAGGGTCTTGGCATGTCAGAAAATGTACTCGTTGCTAAACCCCATTAAACACACCAGCTGTTCCATAAAAGAAATCCTTCAACTCTATTCATGTTTTTTGGTGGACTGTTAATTTGTGTGAACAGCTCTTTTATTATTGAAGTCAGTCAGTATATTTTAAGTTAACATAGAATTCATTTCTCCATATCTCATTACATTAAAAGGGTCCATTCTGGACACTCATTTATGAATTAGTGTTTCCCTTATGTCCTATCAGCAATACATCCACTGGGACGTTTCTGCCCCTGTGAACTGGTAGGACAGATGAAAGTTTTAATCAAGACAAAAATGACCATTAGTTAACTAAATACTGTTTCTATAAATAGCTGGGATCCTGGCATGCAGTGTGCTTTTTCTGTCCTATGCTGGGCAAGGGCAGGTAGTGCTAGTGTGCTACTTCTGTTCCTTCCCTATAGGAAGTCTGTCTACAGGATGGTCCACTTGAGAGAGAGAACTCTTCTTTGGTTCCAGCGTCCTTTCATATAAGTACCCCAGGAATATTAATATTGAGGGACGTACAGTGCCCTGCGAAAGTATTCGGCCCCCTTGAACTTTTCAACCTTTTGCCACATTTCGGGCTTCAAACATAAAGATATAAAATTTTAATTATTTTCTGAAGAATCTACAACAAGTGGGACACAATGGTGAAGTGCAACGAAATTTATTGGATATTTTTAAACTTTTGTAAAATAAAAAAAAAAATGAAAAGTGGGGCGTGCAATATTAGTCGGCCCCCTTAAGTTAACACTTTGAAGCGCCACCTTTTGCTGTGATTACAGCTGCAGGTCGCTTGGGGTTTGTCTCTATCAGTTTTGCACATCGAGAGACTGAAATTCTTGCCCATTATTCCTTGTTGCTGCTGGAGCTCAGTGAGGTTGGATGGAGAGCGTTTGTGAACAGCTGGAGCTCAGTGAGGTTGGATGGAGAGCGTTTGTGAACAGCTGGAGCTCAGTGAGGTTGGAGGGAGAGCGTTTGTGAGCAGCTGGAGGTCAGTGAGTTTGGATGGAGAGCATTTGTGAGCAGCTGGAGCTCAGTCAGGTTGGATGGAGAGCGTTTGTGAACAGCTGGAGCTCAGTGAGGTTGGATGGAGAGTGTTTGTGAGCAGCTGGAGCTCAGTGAGGTTGGATGGAGAGCGTTTGTGAGCAGCTGGAGCTCAGTGAGGTTGGATGGAGAGCGTTTGTGAGCAGCTGGAGCTCAGTGAGGTTGGATGGAGAGCGTTTGTGAGCAGCTGGAGCTCAGTGAGGTTGGATGGAGAGCGTTTGTGAGCAGCTGGAGCTCAGTGAGGTTGGATGGAGAGCGTTTGTGAACAGCTGGAGCTCAGTGAGGTTGGATGGAGAGCGTTTGTGAACAGCTGGAGCTCAGTGAGGTTGGATGGAGAGCGTTTGTGAACAGCTGGAGCTCAGTGAGGTTGGATGGAGAGCGTTTGTGAGCAGCTGGAGCTCAGTGAGGTTGGATGGAGAGCGTTTGTGAACAGCTGGAGCTCAGTGAGGTTGGATGGAGAGCGTTTGTGAACAGCTGGAGCTCAGTGAGGTTGGATGGAGAGTGTTTGTGAACAGCAGTTTTCAGCTCTTTCCACAGATTCTCCATTGGATCAAGGTCTGGACTGTGACTTGGCCATTCTAACACCTGGAGACGGTTATTTGTGAACCTTCCATTGTAGATTTTGCTTTATGTTTGGGATCATTGTCTTGTTGGAAGATAAATCTCCGTCCCAGTCTCAGGTCTTTTGCAGACTCCAACAGGTTTTCTTCCAGAATGGTCCTGGATTTGGCTCCATCCATCTTCCCATCAATTTTAACCATCTTCCCTGTCCCTGCTGAAGAAAAGCCCAAACCATGATGCTGCCCCCACCATGTGTGACAGTGGGGATGGTGTGTCCAGGGGGATGAGCTGTGTTGCTTTTATGCCAAACATATCGTTTTGAATTGTGGCCAAAAAGTTGGATTTTGGTTTCATCTGAGCAGAGCCCCTTCTTCCACATGTTTGGTGTCTCCCAGGCGGCCCCTTCTTCCACATGTTTGGTGTCTCCCAGGCGGCCCCTTCTTCCACATGTTTGGTGTCTCCCAGGCGGCCTCTTCTTCCACATGTTTGGTGTCTCCCAGGCGGCCCCTTCTTCCACATGTTTGGTGTCTCCCAGGCGGCCCCTTCTTCCACATGTTTGGTGTCTCCCAGGCGGCCCCTTCTTCCACATGTTTGGTGTCTCCCAGGCGGCCCCTTCTTCCACATGTTTGGTATCTCCCAGACGGCCCCTTCTTCCACATGTTTGGTGTCTCCCAGCCGGCCCCTTCTTCCACATGTTTGGTATCTCCCAGACGGCCCCTTCTTCCACATGTTTGATATCTCCCAGGCGGCCCCTTCTTCCACATGTTTGGTATCTCCCAGGCGGCCCCTTCTTCCACATGTTTGGTATCTCCCAGGCGGCCCCTTCTTCCACATGTTTGGTATCTCCCAGACGGCCCCTTCTTCCACATGTTTGATATCTCCCAGGCGGCCCTTCTTCCACATGTTTGGTATCTCCCAGGCGGCCCCTTCTTCACATGTTTGGTATCTCCCAGGCGGCTTGTGGCAAACTTTTAAACAAAGACTTTTTATGGATATCTGTGAGAAATGGCTTCTTCTTGCCGCTCTTCCATAAAGGGCAGATTTGTGCAGTGTACGACTGATGTTGTCTTATGGACAGACTCTCCCACCTCAGCTGTAGATCTCTGCCGTTCATTCTGAGGGATCATGGGCCTCTTGGCTGCATCTCTGATCAGTCTTCTCCTTGTTTGTTTTTATCTGCAACTGTATTGGAACAGATGTATGAGACAGAGTCTGCCTGGAATGCAGAGTCTGCTGTGGAGTGTCTGTCTTGTTTCAGGGGACTTGCTGCGGCGGGAGGAAATTGCGGGCTTTATGATTAGAGACCAGGCACTATGTTAACAGGGCTGGCGAGTGTAGAAGCCCAGCTGGCAGGAGCAGTTCTCTGGAGAGCATGCAGTGGGGAGACAGGCAACACAACCGCCTCTCCGGAGGTATAGCGGCACTTATTCAGAGGGCGCAGCAGTGAGTTAAACAGGGTAAGTAAGTGGGTTCCTGATGTTAAAATGGCCGCCGGCCGTCCGGGTAGGGGAGGGGTCCTCCGTACTCACCGTCAGAGAGCTCTTGATAAAAGGCTGTACGGTCCAGACGGGGGGCTGGGAGGTCGCCACTATCACCCCGCAGGTTAGGTGCCGGGGAGTGCGATGGCTAAGCGTCCGGAACTGCGGAGCTGCGCTTCTCTCTGGACTGCGGCGCGCGGCAACGCGCCTGCAGTTCAAATCTCCGGGATCCCGCCGTGAGCTTCAGAAGCCTTGCAGAGCAGCCGAAGTCACCGAGACAGATCCCGGTATGTTCACCTCTCCCTGGCACGAGTGTATGTACCAGTGATTATCGCTGGAGGTTTATTTGAGCCGGTGTATTATGCCGCTAGTGAGGAGCTCCTCTAGAACACGTCCGCCATCTTTAGGCTCCGCCCCTTCATATATGAGATGAAAGTTTAGAGGGACGGCCGGGTCTTGGTAGATTTGCAGTGGTCTGATACTCCTTCGCTTGCACAGTGCTCCTTGGGATGTTTAAAGTTTTGGAAATCTTTTTATATCCAAATCCGGTTTTAAACTTCTCCACAACAGTACCACGGACCTGCCTGGTGTGTTCCTTGGTCTTCATGATGCTCTCTGCACTTTAAACAGAACCCTGAGACTATCACAGAGCAGGTGCATTTATACGGAGACTTGATTACACACAGGTGGATTATATTTATCATCATCAGTCATTTAGGACAACATTGGATTATTCAGAGATCCTCACTGAACATCTGGAGAGAGTTTGCTGCACTGAAAGTAAAGGGGACGAATAAATTTGCAGGCCTCACTTTTCTTTTTTTTTTTTTTTACAAAAGTTTAAAATATAGAATAAATTTCGTTCCACTTCACAATTGTGTCCCACTTGTTGTTGATTATTCACAAAAAAATTAAAATGTTATATCTTTATGTTTGAAACCTGAAATGTGGCAAAAGGTTGAAAAGTTCAAGGAGGCCGAATACTTTCGCAAGGCACTGTATATGCCTATTCTTAAGGAACAATATAGGGTTAAAGAAGTTGTCTCACTGCAAAGATGAGCTTTTTACATGTAGGGAGCGGTAATTGAAAAGATTTTCCAAATACATTGCTTTTTTTTTTTTTCTTTGTTGAGGAGTTAATTTAGAATTTATCTGCTCTGAGTGCACACAGGTTTTTCTAGGTTAGTCCTGCTGTCCCCTTCTCTCTCTGCTCTGTCTTATCTGATAGCAGGGATGACAAGTAATTGGTCTCCTTTTGTTTGTTTACTTCGAATTCTGTAGCTCTCTGCACTGATAGATAACATCTCCTGCTCTCATGTCAGTGTTTATAGAAGAGCTGTGATATGCTAAGGCTAAGCAGCCTAACCAGGAAGAGACTGCATACATGAATCTGCTTTTGGCTCTGAAACGGCGTGGTGCGTCAACTCCTTTACGTCCACAAAGATTGTAAGTTAGGGAAATATTCCGATTGGCATTTATGTTCCAGGAGAGGGATCATCTAGTTCTTGTCAGAGCCATTTCTACCCTCATATTTGGAACCAACCAAATTCCTCATTCCCTCCAATTAAATTTGTAGTGTGACTTATGGAGCCCACACTTACTTTTGTCAAACTATCTTAGTTTAAACCTTTGGAGCTTAGAATGGGCAGCCCTTGGTGGTCCGTTCATACTCCATCAGACATGAGGTATTTGTCCGATTTTTATTTTTTTTTATAACATATTTTATTTGGTTTTCAGATTTTTTTATATAACAAGAAATCAGATCAAAGGAAATATTTCAACAAAATGAAATGAGCATAGTTACAAAAGAAAGATTATATCTTTCCATACACAGAGATAATGTCAGCAACTAGCACATACTAAAGACACCATGTTAACAATCACTAGAGCTTCATTTATCTTTAACAGAAAGCTGAAACGCTAGTAAAGGCACGGAAGGCCGGGCGAAATGCATCATTGTACAAAACATAATAAGCCTAAGAGGCCTTTAGGTGTATCAAAGAACATGAAATGATAAAGCAATAAAATAAAGGGAGAGGGACAAAAAGGACAAAAGTCACAAGAGTGAGCCTGAACTGACACACTGCAGCATTAGGAGGAAATTCTTTGCTGACCTCATAGCAGCAAGCACTATTGGGGGAGTGGGTTGTCCCAAGGCAGAGAGGGGAAGGGGGTTTCGACCTGCCGGCCGACTCTGTAGACCTCCACAGTGTCAGCGCATCAGGTATCAAAAGATGTGGAAGCTTAGAACAGGGCTGCTTGGGTTAGGTTGGGGAGGGAAGGGGAGGAGGGTCTCATTGCTCAAGAGCTCCCAAAGTGCCTAGTAAGGCTTCTCTCGCATACCAGCCCGTGTATCTGAAGGAGGGACATCAACTGGGAGTCTCTTCTTTGGAGAAGTCTGAGAGAATAAAGGTTTTCCATTTTCTAAAAAACCTCTCTGTCCGCATTTCTTTGTGTCGTTCTGTTTCCAGTTTGTCTGCATCAGGTATTGCTTCAGACTATCCACCAACAGAGACAGGGTAGGGTTTGTGGTTTCAGACAGTAAAGTAGAAGACAGCGTTTAGCCACCAAGATTGCTATGTGGACAATACTGGGGACATGTTTCACTGTCTGATCTTTAGGTTCGCCATCATCCAGGGGTCTGGAGTAGTGAAAGATCAATAGGTCGTGAGTCTTGGTTAAAGTGACTCGCCAGTGCTGTCGCACATAGTCGATGAACTGATCCCAAAACAGCTGTGTAGAGGGGCATTGCCACAGTCCATGCCACATGTTGGTGGCCGGAGCCTGGCATTTGGGGCATGATTGCCGTCTGTCAGGACAATTAGATGAAGGGGGGAGATTAAAACCATAGTAAGCATTATGAATTATCTTAAGGTGGGTCTCCCTCCAATTTTCACATATCACTTCCTTGCGAATTTTACTTAGGCCCGACAGAATTTTATCTGGGAGGTCAGGGTCTTCCAGCGTACGCCCCCATTTCGTAAAGGGACACTCGCCTCTTATGCCTCTGTCCCATTCCCTCAGGATGCAATAGATGCGCGAGAGGGTGAAAGATGAATTGTGGCATCTCAGAAGAAAATCGAATCCATTGAGGGCACATACCCTTGAGAGATTCCTTAGTTTAGACTTGCAGAAGGAGAGGACTTGTAGTGCAGCAAAGACATGGGCTGGTGGAAGGGAGAATTTGGTTATAATTTCCGAAGGGGTAAGCCATCTTCTCTTCTCCATCTGCATTATGTGCTCCGCATATTTCACACCCTGTCCTTCCATAGTCTAAACATGGGATTGGTTCGGCCCTGGGGAAATTCCGGTAATTCCTGTAAGGGGAGTCTATGTGACATCTGAAATGGCAGCATCAGAAGCTTGCGGACGTGTTTCCACGTTGCAATCGTGTCCCTGAGCAGGAGGGAGCCTCTACCCTCAGAGGGATTAGTGAAGTTTAGTATGTAGGAGAGCCTGAGGGTGCCACGGGTACATCAAATCTCTCTCTAGGTCAAAATTAGAGTATCTGCTCGTCTCTCCCATCCAGTCCAAGACATGTCTTGTAAGACATGCCAGATTGTAAAAGCGGACGTTCAGGAGGTTTAGGCCCCCCAGGTTAACAGGAAGCATCAGTTGTTTGAGAGCTATACGGGGTCCTTTCCCTGCCCAAACAAAACGAGTGAAGGAGGCATGTAACCTGTTGATATCTGTGTGGCGCAGCAGCAAGGGGAGGGTCTGGAGGGAGGTATAGGAGTTTTGGAAAACATACCATTTTAATGGCATGGCACCTGCCCGCTAAAGAGAGGGGGAGGCCCTGCCACCTACTAAGGTCGTCAGATATCTTTTTTATCAAAGGGGGAAAATTTAGATTATATATAGTATTTGGAGTTTTTCCAATTTTTATGCCTAGGTATGTAATGTGGGAAACTGCCGGCGCGATATCTAGTCCCACATCCTGCCAAATAGTCTTCGGAAGAGGAGGCCCTATTTCCAGGAGTTCACTCTTAGAGGCATTAACTTTGTACCCAGAGTATCTTCCGAAGTCCTCTAAAAAAGTGAAAATCTTCGGGAGGTGCCTAGCCGGGTCAGAGAGAAAGAGGAGGAGATCATCCACAAAAAGGGCAATTTTTAACTGGCCACGGCCAACGTTGATACCATCGAAGAGATCTGACTCTTCCAGGAAACGTGCCAGGGGTTCTATGGCGATGTCAAATAACAGGGGGGAGAGGGGGCAGCCCTGGCGAGTACCCTTATGAAGAGAAAAGCGCTTTGAGAGGTATCCTGGGGTGTGGACCTGCGCTGTTGGGTTGCTGTAGATAGCGGAGAGCAGAGTTCTAAAACTACCTCTCACCCCCATACGGTCAAGAACTTTCCACAACCACTCCCACCGGACATTATCAAATGCTTTTTCAGCATCTATGGCGATAATAGCAGGGTGTCCGGTGGGGGTGGGGGAACCTTTTACGCTTTCCAGTACTGCCAGTACCTTTCTAAGGTTTCCTACTGCTGCACGCCCCTTGATGAAACCTTTTTGTGCTGGGCCAATGAGAGAGGGAAGCAGAGATGCTAATCTGTCGGCCATGATTTTTGAAAGGAGTTTCTGGTCAACATCTATTAGTGAGATTGGGCGATAAGAAGATGGGAGAAGGGGATCCTTACCTATTTTTGGAAGCACTTTTATGTAGGCATTTTTGGATTCGGGTCGGATAGTGCCCTCTTTTAGTATATGATTAAAGTAGTCAGTCAGCAGGGGGGATAGAGGTTCTATTAGTATTTTAAATATGTCTCCAGAGAACCCGTCCGGGCCTGGAGCCTTTCCAGTGGGCAATTTACGGATGGCCAACTGTACTTCTTGGGAGGTAATTTCAGCATTTAGAGCTTCTAATTGTTCGGGGGATATGGTAGGGAGCGGGACAGATGCCAGGAACTTATTGCTCTCTTTCTCTACAGCAAGAGTGGGGCTTGTTCCGGTGGAGTAGAGCTGCTCGTAAAATAATTTAAGAGCTTCATTGATCTTGAATGGATCGGAGGTGGTGTGTCCCTCGGGGGTACGAATGGAGGTAATATGAGAAGGGCTGTAACCCCCCTGAAGCAGCCTAGATAGCACTTTCCCCGCCTTGTTCCCGTGGCGAAATAGGGTGGATTTCAGGTGGGCTCGTTGGACCTCTTCCCTGCGTCCTAGCCATAGGTCGAAGACCCTCTTGGCGCTTTCCCATTCCCTTCTAGCTTCAACCGAGGAATCTGATAGAAATCTTTTATAGGCCTGTCTCACTCTTTCTGTCGCCGTTTTATATTCGTCGTTTAGCTTCCGTCTGTATGCGGAGGTGTGGGCTATTATACGTCCCCTGAGAACTGACTTAGCGGCTGCCCAAAAGAGTGGGGTATCTGTTGCATGTTCCGCATTGGCGGACGCATATTCCAACCACCAACCACGAACCAGGTCCGAGAATGCTTCGGTCTTGGCCATATAGGCAGGGAACCGCCAAATAAAGTCAGTCCCCCTAGGGAACACATCTGCTACTTCGGTCACTACCGGGGAGTGATCTGAAATAACTAAGTCAGATATTTCAGAGGCGACCAGTCTCTTGTGAAGATCACCAGAGACTAGTGCGTAATCCAGGCGCGACCACGACTGTTGAGAAGGGGAGAAAAAGGAGAATTCCCTATCGTCAGGATGAAGATCTCTCCATGCGTCTCTCAGCCCTGTGGAGCTCAGGAAGTGTTGGAGAACACCTATATTGGACCTAGCGGGTGGGGCCACAGAGGGATTAAGAGTCACTTCCTTTTTCCTATCCAGGACCTCATCAAGAACCACATTCATGTTACCAGCTACAATTGCAGAAAAGGCAGCGTCTTTTTGAATGTTGTCCGCCAGTGACACGAAAAAGGACCGACTTTGAGAGTTGGGGCCATATACGTTGAACAGGCTGATGGTGCCACCATTATGGCTAATTTTCAAATGTGACCACCTACCCTCTTGATCAGATTCATGCGAGATTACCTGGAGGGGAAAGTTCTTGTGTACTAGGGTAATTACTCCTGCCTTTCCCTCCTTTGCGGGCGAACCAAACACATGGCCAACCCATAGTTTACGCATCCGGAAGAAATCTTCCTTCACCAGGTGTGTCTCTTGGAGGAAGACAATATCTGGGCGAGACCTCTTCAGGTGGCGTAGGACCCTAACTCTTTTATTTGGGGAACGGAGCCCCTTAGTGTTCCAAGTTACAACCCTCATGTGTGAAGGAAAGGGAGGGAGGAGGGGGTTCAGGAAGGGCGGGCTATGAAGCTTCTAAGGTCAGACTGAAAGCGAATCTCTAGGGCGCTCAGTTCAGCTCAGACTACACCTTGCGCAAATAGAACAACTTAATAATAACTTGTACAACGCTCTAAAATTATACGTCAGGCTCGAGTAAAGAAGAATAAATAAAAGAGCAAACCAATTAAGACACGCAAAGAGCCAGGGACTATGCCACTCAGACTCTCCTATCGCGTGAGGGGACCTCTCTTTTTTCTGGCACGTGGAGGGCGCCTTAGAAAAGGGGCCAAGGAAAATAAATCAGAAAACAAACTAAAGGCCTCTGCCAGCCTCGCCGCCAGAAAGAAGTGGGGAAAAAGCGGTGACTCCCTTTACAGAACTGCAACCTGAATTGGCCATTGCATACATTCCATACTCAAAAACTCAAAAACCTGGGTCCCTAGTCTAGGCCCATCTAACAGTATATTGCAATTGTAGCAGTGTTAAGAGATCCAGAAAAAAGGGCCAGCATTTAAAAGGAGAGCATTACTAGCAATAGCAATATCACTAACAGTAGTAACAATAACAAGTGTGACCCAGGAGTGCCGCAAGTTTCAGCAGAACTGGAGCTACTCACAACCCCGCAGCGGCTCAGAGTCCCAAATAACACCGGAGCAAGAGTTCTGGGACAAAAGTTCAAGTCGGGGAGCGCTGAGGAGTCGCAGGGAGGATCCGGGAACTCCAGCGACTTTTGGCTCCCGGGGGGCGAGAGTCTCGGGGGAGATGAAGATGATCCAGGTCCACTGTTGGAGGGTGATCTAGAAGGAGTGGGCCTGGGTTCAAAAAGGAAGCGAAGATCCTCTTCTGCCTCTCTCGGCGAGGTGAAATATCTTGGAGCAGCGTCCGGCAAAAGCACTTTTAGGGTAGCTGGATATAATAGCTGGAAGCGAATCTTCTTTGAGAATAGGAGAGAGCAGAGCTTGCTGAAAGCACGGCGACGTTTAGACACTTCTAGCGAGAAGTCCTCAAAAATTAATATTTTCTGACCCTCTAGAAGTGGTGGAGACTTCAGTTTGCGGTAAGCCTTGAGAATTTCCAGCTTATCGTTGTAATCAAGATACTTGATGATAACAGTGCGCGATCTTCTCCTTAGCTGATCTCCCGTCTCCTTGTTAGAAGGGGGTTCAGGGCCAATGCGGTGCGCCCTTTCCACTCTGCAGCCATGTTTAATGCCCAATGCCTGTGGCAAAGTAGATTGGCAGAGGTCTTGTAACTCAGATTGCTTTATCTGCTCAGATAGCCCTACTAGTCGTAGATTGCTCCTGCGAGAGCGGTTCTCCAAGTCTTCTATACGATCATAAAGGATATCCTGCATCCTGCTGCTGGATGATAGTTTGCGGTGGAGCGTGTCGTTCTCAGACTCTAATTGGGAGACCCTGTGCTCCAGCTCCTCCAGCTTTGCACCATGAGATAATACGTCGCTCTGAAGCTTGCTGAGGGAGACGTGTAGTGTGGCCTCAACAGCAGCCTGGAGTTAAGGGGCTATATGCCTGGCCACTTCCAGGGTCAGTTGCTTATAGTCAATTTCTGGGGCTCCTGAGATTCCCCCTGGAGTGGTACGTGGGATAGCTGATGGGAGCTCTGAAAGGGCGGCTGTTAGGGCTGATGGAGCCGCCAGAGGGCCCGGGGCTGTGTCACTGGGGCCGCGTACCTCATTTGGTGCCGTGCGGCGAGCCGCCATCTTGCCTTCCCCTCGTGGTGTGCGGGCAGGCAGAGGAGATGCATCCGGGTGGCTGCTGCGGAGGACGTATCTGTCCATCCGCCTGTCAGCTGTGCGGCGGGGAGGCAGGACCCGAGCTGTGGGAGCCGTTCGGCGCCGCCGGGACGTCTGTTGTGCAGTTTGAAGCGGGAGCCAGCGGAGAGCTCTGAGCGCTCACCTCCTCATGCCAGCGCCGGAACCGGAAGTCTCGTATTTGACCGATTTTTGTGCCGTGCACACAGCCGCGTGGGGGACGGCTTTTCTCCGCAATGAGCAGAGAAGAGCCCTCCCCCTCCCATTGAGGTGTTCATATTCCGTCCGAAAACCAGATGGAAAAATGAACATGCTCGATGCCTTTTGAGCGGCCCACGGGTGGAAAAACTGCCGAGTGGAAAACCCGTGCAGTGGGGACTGTTCTTCCAGCTAATAATAGGAGCAGCACCTAGTTAATTAGTTACATTTTTGGAATTATTAAAAATTCCATCTGTCCTACCAGTTCGCAGGGACAGAAATACCCAGGTGATTGTGCTACTGCTGTAACTAAAGGAAAGTTGATTTTTGTTTAGAAAGCAACATTTCTTTCTGTGGAGGATTTGACACATCCAAGCATTACATATACAGGCAGTCCCCGGGTTACAAACAAGTTAGGGACTGTAGGTTTGTTCTTAAAGGGGTTGTCTCACTATATCGCTTCATCTTACCTCAGTCCTGTTTTCTTAGTTTTATTTTGAATTCAGGGTTGTGTTTACTGGCTTCCACTAGGCTGCAGTAGAAGCCAGGTCTATAGCTATAGCAACCAGTGCTGGCAGCCTATCAGGATAGATCAAACAGGTCTGTAGCTATAGCAACCAGTGCTGGCAGCCTATCAGGATAGATCAAACAGGTCTGTAGCTATAGCGACCACAGGAGCTGATGCAGCCCATACAAGAGGGGATATCTCAGAATAGGTAGGACACTGTTAATGGACACATATTGCAAAGTGACTTGTTTTGCAATCCTTGTAGTGAGACAACCCCTTTAAGTTGAATTTGTATGTAAGTCGGAACAAGTATATTTATTAAATGTAACCACAGCAAAAAAGGGGTTTTTGTTAGTTTTGTATAGTGCAGGGAAGGGTTTTCACATTTGTTTTGATGCCTCTGCCCCTGTTAAGAAGATTTTACCTCATGTGTTGCTGTGGAATGTTGTAACTTGTTGTTCCACAGCTACTATCTGCATAGTAGCATCTGCATGCATGGAACTCCAAGTGCCAGCATGCATAAGTCTCAGTTTGTAACTAGGGGACAGATGTAAGTCAGAACGGTGTAAGTCGGGGACCGCATGTATTTTCCAGTCCCAGTTACTTAATCCCTAACATGTTAGATCAATAGCAATCATGTCATATATATGTAACAAGGCAGGAGAGCTCCCACTATCAGCCCATTAGCACCCCGTAACATGATTCTAGGAGTACTGATAGTTACAGTGTCAGCCAGGGATCTAACGAAGACCTCCATATGTACAATCAGTAGGAGCCTATAAGGTCAGATATAGACCTAAGTTTAATAATAACAACAATAAAGAATTCTTTCTAAAAAATAAAACCTATAAAAAAACATAAGCATAGAGTATGATAGTGCCCTGTATGGCAAAAGTTAATGTGCAGATTGGCTGTGGCCGTCTTCCACCCTTTCCTCAATGACACCAGTGTCACATAATTATGACCAAGGTCTACAACCGAAAAGGGACAATGTTCATGTAACATAGTCTCCAAAAAATTGGGAATCTCGCAAGAGAACAAAGAGTGACTTTTGATCACTATATTTACTATTTTGCCATAGGCAAACTTAAACTCTATCAGTTCTCTACCTGTAAAACACTAAAACGTAACTTTTATTATGTATAACACTTAACCTCTATACACACTATTTAAAAACCTGATTTCTAACCTCACCATTTAACCCTTTCTACTTCTGAAGGAAGGAATAGCTCCTTTTCCATTATCAAGTCCGGTGGCACCCCACCTACCAACAGGAAAGTCTTGTATATACAGCAGTTTACTAGCTCCAGTTCGGGATCCCAAGCCTTCTGCGTATGCAGATGCACTAGAGTTTGAATGTACTAACAATTTTGCATGCTCCCATTGTGACGTAATTAATTAGGTGGCTAGCCGTGACCTGTAAGAAAGAATCTTTAATGGGGAAGGTGGGAGGTGAAACTGCGGGAGGGAGCGCAGGCTAACCATAGGGCCTGTAGCTTTATTAAAATGAATATGTATATTACATGTAAAAGAGAAGTGGTTTATGGGAATAGACTAAGACAATAGTATACAGTACAATGAAATATGTATTTAATAAGGCTTGCAGCTTTATTAAAATGAGTATGTATATTAGATATAAAGGAGAAGTGCTTTATGGGAAGATAATATGACAATAGTGTACAGTACAATGGAGTTTATATTCCCAATGAATATGCATATTAGACATGGAAGAGAAGAGGTTTATGGGAGTTGATAAAGCTGGTAGTGTGCTGTGGAATGTAACACCTATTCTGCTTAGTCCGTTCTAGGTGAGCCACGCAGACGCAATAATATGAGAGAGATGGGACGGAAGTCCATCACAGTCAGGGCTGCAATGTCTATTGATACAGTACGCTGGCGTGGGCAGCGTGGTAAGATAGGGCGCAAGCCGTTATGGAGATGGCGAATTTGTCTGAGGTTTGATGTTTATGGGAGCATGGTAGCAGCAGTAGCAGCACATATTATGAGTGTGCATGCAGGAGAGCAGAAGGGGGAGTTGGTTTTTGTGGATTCTCTGATGGCTAATTGGTGAGCACCTGAATAGGAGGTCTACCTAACATGATATAAAAGAAAGTGAGCTTAGACCACATGGGACTGGACCTCTAACCCCTGACGAAGCCAGGTTAGCTGGTGAAACATGTCGGGGAGGTCAGACATGACATTTTAAATTGTGATTTCTCACCTCTGTCTAGAAGTGTCACCTGCTGCAGACGGTGTCACAAGGGGGCCTTATTTGTTTTGTGTCCATGAGATTAGGGACCACTGCCCAAGTAGGAGGCTTGGGATCCCTTACTGGAGCTAGTAAATTGCTGTATATATAAGGCTTTCCTGTTAATAGGTGGTGCTTCACCAGACTTGATAATGGAAAAGGAGCTGTTCCTTCTTTCAGAAGTAGAAAGGGTTAAATGGTGAGGTTAGAAATCAGGTTTTTAAATAGTGTGTATAGAGGTTAAGAGTTATACATAATAAAAGTTACGTTTTAGTGTTTTACAGAAGAAGAACTGATAAGTTTGCCTATGGCAAAATAGTAAATATAACATTCATGTATCACTTGCTTTTTCTTCACTTAAAACCAATGTGGAGCTTACCTTTTGGATTTGAAATAAATGTTGTGCTGTTTTACATTGTTTTGTATACCTATTTTTCAACAAGACAAAAAAAATTGAGATACCAAGTCTCAGCCAGCTCACCCATTTAGTGGTTTTGTTGCTTAAAAGGGTTTTGCCATGATGTAATGTTGACGTGGGATCCTTCAAAATAGGTATTTAATCACTTTTCTAAATATATGTGATTACAAAAAGTGAAGCCTGTGAGAGCTACGGCATTGCTCAGTCCCCCTTAGTTTCCTGACAGTTTATATTAGACACGACCAGGACACTGACAGGAGCTGATCTGTCCGCGCTTGCGTGTTTTCACTTCTTATCTGATGACAGGGAACATGAAGGAACTTGCAAGGGGCTGGGGAGAAAGTGCAGTGTATGAGGCCGACTGATGCATAGAGAATCCACTGGTTGTAATGTAATTATTTGAGTAAACATTACAGACGCTCCCTTCTTCCTCGCTCTCTGTTCACCCCCCTCCCTCTCACCCTTGCAGCTGTTCATGACTCAGCATGCTTTGTTTATATTCTCCCCTGAGCAGATAAGAGGTAAGGAACTCACTTCGTGGCAAAACCCCTTTAAGTATGTCCCGGACTGGAGAGAGTAACTCCATTATGTCCAAACATGCAAAAACAAAGGAAGATCCAGCATCCGATTACACGATTCGCATACTCCAAATGGGAATTTCAATGATTTTAAAAATATATTCTTTATTTTATCATCATAAAATCCAAGTGTAGAAAAACAAAAACAACAAATATCACACTGACGCGTTTCCATATTGAAACTTATTCTTAGTGACGCTAGTGACAATGTCTGTGAATCTGCTTGTAGTCTGTGTTTCTCTATAGCAATCTGTGAATCTGGATGGTAATCTGTAATATGTGAATCTTTATGATAGTCTATGAATCTGTCTGGTAGTCTGTAGTCTGTGAATGTTTATGGTATTCTGTGAAACTGTGTGTTAGTCTGTAATCTGCAAATCTGTATGTTGGTCTGTAATATTTGAATCTCTTAGGTAGTCTGTGAATTGCTATGGCTTTCTGTGAATTTGTATGGTAGTCTGGAATGTGTGAATGTGTATGGCAACCTGGAAAACTGTATAGTAGTCTGTAATATGTGAATATATATGGTAGTCTGTAATCTGCCAATCTGTATGGTGCTCTGTAATATGTGAATATGTCTGGAAATCTGTGAATCTGTATGGTGCTCTGTAATATATGAATCTAGTAATCTATGAATATGTATGGTAGTCTGTAGCCTGTGAATATGTATAGTAGTCTGAAAACTGCCAATCTGTATGGTGGTCTGTAAATGTTCATAGTGGTCTGTAATCTGCTTATCTGTATGGTGCTCTGTAATATATGAATCTAGTAATCTATGACTATGTATGGTTGTCTTTAGCCTGTGAATCTCTCTCTGATATTCAGTGAATCTGTTAGGTAGTCTGTGAATTTTTATGGCTTTCTGTGAATTTGTATGGTAGTCTGTAATGTGTGAATGTGTCTGGTAATCTGCAAAACTGTATGGTCCTCTGTATTATATGAATCTAGTAATCTATGAATCTGTATGGTATTCTGTTAATCTGTATGGTAGTCTGTAATCTGCGAATCTCTATGGAGGTCTGTAGCCTGCAAAGCTCTATGGTATTCTGTGAATCTCTATGGTATTCTATAATCTGTGAATCTGTACGGTGCTCTGTAATATATGAATCTAGTAATCTATGAATCTGTTTGGTAGTCTGTAGCCTGCGAAGCTCTATGGTATTCTGTGAATCTGTATGGTTCTCTGTAATATATGAATCGAGTAATCTATGAATATATATGGTAGTCTGTAGCCTGTGAATCTCTATGGTATTCTGTGAATGGTCTGCAGCCTGTGAATCTCTATGGTATTCTGTGAATCTGAATGGTAGTCTATAATCTGTATGGTAGTCTGTAGCCTGTGACTCTCTATGGTGGTCTGTAGCCTGTGAATCTCTATGGTGGTCTGTAGCCTGTGAATCTCTATGGTATTCTGTGAATCTCTATGGTGGTCTGTAGCCTGTGAATCTCTATGGTATTCTGTGAATCTGAATGGTAGTCTATAATCTGTATGGTAGTCTGTAGCCTGTGAATCTCTATGGTGGTCTGTAGCCTGTGAATCTCTATGGTATTCTGTGAATCTCTATGGTGGTCTGTAAATGGTGTTGTTGCAGTGCTGTATAAAATTCGTCTTGTATTCATTATCTGTAATGTTGCATGAATCTGTCCCTCTTAGGTCCAACACAGGTACTACCAAACCCTATCTCTAACCCTCAGTGTAACTGTTATTGTAACCATTACCTTAAAGAGAACCTGTCACATAGTTTATGCCTCCCTTGCTGAGGACAGAACAAGCTAGTGTCAGACCTGCTGTTTCCAGCGCTGTGCCCCTTATTCTGTAAGATGCAGCAGTTTTAGAGTATTTAATGCTCAAATCTGCAGTTTTCAGCCAGAAAAGAGTCAAACAAAGAGTCAGTTTTTTCATGCCCCGCCCACCTCAACTGATAAACCTATTACTTTGAATAGGTAGAAACATGTGAATAACTGCCAGGTGGGAGTGGCTAGCCTTTGGTGGGTGGGGCTAACCAGATATATATTTTTTTAATGGAATAAAGAAATTTATTTTACTCCATCCCCGTTTTTCCACGAGGATCTTCTTTACTCCACGAAACGAGCGCCGGTCCATTGTTTCTCGTCTTCATTGCTAGTTGTGCCCGCTGCCTGTCCTTGGCTCCGGAGAGTGTGACCAACGGCCGCTGTTTCCGAGGCTCGGTGAGAGCCACCCAGACTCTTATGAGTGTTGTGCCTCTATACAGGCAGTCCCCGGGTTACAAACAGGATAGGGACTTTAAGTTTGTTCTTAAGTTGAATTTGTGTGTAAGTCGGAACAGGTCTATTTATTAAATGTAACTCCAGAACAAAGGGTTTTGTTTTTTTGTTTTGGATAGTGCATGGAAAGGTTCTTATATTTGTTTTGCTGTCTGTGCCCCTGTTAAGAAGATTTCACCTCCTGTGCTGCTGTGGCATGCTGGAACTTGTTATTCCACAGCTACTATCTGCTTTGGAACATAGAACTACAAGTGCCAGCATGCCCCATAAGACTCCGTTTGTAACTAGGGGACAGATGTAAGTCGGAGGGGTGTAAGTAGGGAACTGCCTGTATTAGTTGCACAGCACCCTCAGGTGAGCACCTGTATAATACTATTTTAATCTTTGCTTGTCACATACGTACTTTCACCAAGAGCGCCTCCTCTTTTTTTTTTTGTTGTTGTTTTTTTTGTCATTTTTTTCATCTTAGGGTAAGAGTTATAATTACCGTTAAAGTCGTAGGTTTTTTTTTTTTTTGCGATTTATTACAAAATTCTTTTTGGGTCATCCCAAATACAAGTGCTCAGATTCATGTTGAATTTGACTTGGACCCAAAGTTCAATGTACAAAACTAATGATCTGCGATGAAACAAGGGGGGCTTTTATTCCTTCTCTATTATCCCCATTGCTCCCTCCTGTAATGAGATGTAGTCTGGTGGTAACCAGGTATCATTGTATGAAGGAATGACTCCTGTTGCCATTCCCTACCATAATACACGGGCTATAATCTGAATCATTGATGTAAGGATTTGGAACACGAACCATGTGTGATGGAAAATCATAGACGCGGTGGAACAAGGCATTCCTTAAATATTTGGACAAGGTGTGTTTGTAGTAAGGGAGCGTGTTGTCCGCTGGTTAGCAGGACAGCCACCGCCATCTCCCTATGAAGGCAGAAATAGGGGCATATACAAGTCTCGGCAGTCTGACACACATGACGCGCTGTACGTTTTACGGATCCTAAATATTTTGCTGTGATTTTCAAGTGAAGTTTGTAAAGGTATGATTTT
This sequence comes from Phyllomedusa bahiana, assembly GCA_025379985.1. NCBI lineage: Eukaryota > Metazoa > Chordata > Amphibia > Anura > Hylidae > Phyllomedusa > Phyllomedusa bahiana. The sequence goes on along the minus strand of JAODAL010005346.1, from coordinate 38,430 downwards.
ATAAGGTGACCTATAGCTTGGGGATTACTGTAAAAGCTTCTATTAGGTTTTACTATGGCTTGTAAACATAATAGAGGCTATGAAACCATGGCTGAAAGACACCAGGCTAAGTGCTCTGTGACGGCCCGAACCCGAACTGAAACACATGCTGGAAACAGACGATGGCTGTGGATGACCATAAAGAATGCTGAGCCAGTGCTAAAGTCACTAACGCTATATACGTCTAGTCCAGAGATGCCCAACTATAGACCCATGATCCTGCTGCGTGGCTGGCGCCGACGAATGAGGACCACTACAAAGCGTGCATTGCCTTCCATCGATCAGAAGGTCTGTTATTTTTGCTGTGCTGGGTCTAAACTACATTATATGGCCAAAACTATGTACCTGGGCAAACCTATCTAAGCTTCTTGCACATCCCATTCCCTAAATCATTATTATTATTATTTATTTTAAAGCGCCATTGATTCCAGGGCGCTGTACATTCGAGGGGGTTACATACATTACATAAGTCAAACGAGTACAGTGATAAGGGATAATGACAATTGGCACAACAGAGGGAGAGAGGACCCTACCCGCGAGGGCTTACAATCTACAAGGAGGGGGAAAGAGACAGGGGGTGAGGGGCAGACATGTCTGTGGAGGAAGTAGTGACAAGTTTAGTGAAGGTTATAGGCAAGCCTGAATAAATGGGTTTTCAGGTTGCTTTTGAAGCTGGTGAAAGTGGAGGAGAGTCTGATGTGTTGGGGCAGTGAGTTCCAGAGTGTGGGTGAAGCACAGGAGAAGTCTTGGAGACGGTTGTGTGAGGAACTGATAAGGGGAGAGCAGAGGAGAAGGTCCTGTGAGGAGCAGAGAGTGCGTGAAGGGAGATATTTTGAAATTAGGGCAGAGATGTATGGAGGGGAGAGGTTATGGAGAGCCTTGTAGGTTATGGTTAGTAGCTTGAAATGAATACGCTGGGCAATGGGAAGCCAGTGAAGGGATTGGCAGAGGGGAGAGGCAGAGGAGTAGCGAGGAGAGAGGTGGATAAGACGGGCAGCAGAGTTAAGGATGGATTGGAGGGGAGCAAGGGTACTAGCTGGGAGGCCACTGAGAAGGATGTTGCAGTAGTCTAGGCGGGAGATGACGAGGGCATGGACCAGTATTTTGTAGTGTCATAGTTGAGGAATGAGCGGATGCGAGAGATGTTTTTCAGGTGGAGGCGGCAGGCAGAGGTGAGGGTTTGGATCTGCGCTTTGAAAGATAAAGCAGAGTCTAGGATTACCCCAAGGCAGCGGACTTGCGGGACCGGTGAGAGTGTAGAGCCATTGACTGTAATAGAGAGATCAGGGGCAGGGGTAGAGTTTGATGGTGGAAAGATGATGAGTTCTGTTTTCTCCACATTTAGTTTTAGGAGACGTGATGAGAAGAAGGAGGAAATGGACGACAGACAGTCAGGGATTCGGGAGAATAGAGAAGTGACGTCTGGGCCAGAGATGTAGAGTTGGGTATCGTCAGCATACAGGTGGTAATGAAAGCCATGTGAGGCTATGAGCTGACCGAGGCCAAGGGTGTAGATAGAGAAGAGTAGTGGGCCCAGGACTGACCCTTGGGAGACACCACCAGAGAGTGGCCGGGTGGAGGAGGTGGAGCGAGAATGAGAGACGCTGAAAGTCCGATCAGTGAGGTACGAGGAGATCCAGGAAAGGGCCAAGTCCGTGATGCTGAGGGAGGAGAGGATGTGTAGCAGGAGGGAATGGTCGACAGTGTCAAAGGCAGAGGACAGGTCTAAGAGGAGGAGCACAGAGTAGTGGCATGAGGCTTTAGCAGTTACTAGGTCATTAGTGACTTTGGTTAGGGCGGTTTCGGTAGCGTAGTGGGGTCGAAAACCAGATTGTAGTGGGTCAAGAAGAGAGTTGGAGGAGAGGTGGGAGGACAGCTGAAGATAGACGTGCTGCTCGAGGAGTTTGGAAGCAAAAGGGAGCAGTGAGATGGGGCGATAGTTGGACAGAGAAGAGGGGTGTGCATCATGTGCATCAATATGAAGTTGCCCACCTATTGCAGCTTTAATCCCTTGAAGGTTTTTTTTTCCACTATAAGGACTAGCTTCTAACATGTAGGGAACACTAAATAAAAACTATTGCGAAATACATTGCTGTTTTGATTTTGCTTTGTTCAAGAGATCAGGACGATTTTATCTTCTCTTGGTTACCGATTCCTTCTCCTTGTAAGTTCTCTTATCTGATTGCTCCAGTTGGCTGTCTCTGACCATGGTGAGTCACCCCCACCTGCTGAGTCTTATCTCTAGCACAGGAGCTTGTTTACTTAAGTTAATGACAAGGTTTAACACTTAGAGCTCCATAGCTTTGTGCAATACAGATTATAAAACTTCTGCACTCATGTCACTGTAATAGGAATAGTTAGGAACAGCAGAGCTGAATCACTTCTATAGAATCATCCACAAATATTTTTTGCAATTGGTTTGTATTACCTAAATCATTTAATATAGCAGCTATTAGCTAATCTGTAAATTTATAGAGCTAAATCTGAAGCCTGGGGTCGGACACGCCCCACTGGTGTGATTGGCTGTCTGATATTTAGTTCAGCCCTGGTTGGGACATGCCCCCTGCACTGTGATTGGCTGCCTGCACACTCAGTGCTCATTCACCTCTGAGCTGTGGAAAATTTAAAGTAAAACTGACTTTCTCAGCTTTCTGTGCTGGCTGTGTTTGTATAATAAAGGCTGGCTGAACCTCTGCTCCTCTCACAGTGATAGCTCTATGTGAAGGATCTGGGCAATTCATGAGTCTCTAGCTGTTAGATTTACTCGCCCCCCCTATAACACACCCTTATATACTCTGCTACCCCCACTTATATAACACATCCTTATACACTTCTCTCCCCACTATATAAAACACCCTTATACACTCTGCTCCCCCCATCAATATAACACAACCTTTTACACTCTCCCCCAACATAACAAAATCTTATACATTATGGTCCCCCCCTCCCATATAACACACTCGTATGCACTCCACTTCCTCACCCATATAACACAAACTCCCCCAACATAACACAACCTTATACATTCTGGTCCCCCCCCTCCTATAAAAAACCCTTTTTGCACCCCATCCCCCCCTTTAAAACCCCCTTATAAATTTGAACCCCCCCAAAAAAAACCAGCCTTAAAAACCTATGCTCCCTCTCCCCATATACCATTTTTACACTCTGCTCTCTCCCCCCCATAACACATCCTTATCCCACTCTGCTCCCCCACCCATATAACACAGTTTATTCCCTCTCGCCACCTTTATAAAACAGCCTTATACCTCTTGCCCCCCCCCAAAAAATAAAAACAAACTTATACCCTTGTCCCCCCCCAAAACCCCTTATAAACCCCCCCAAAAAACCCTTATACACTTCCCCCCCTAAAATACAACCTTATCCTTCACCCCCACAAACACGCCTTTTCCTTCTCCCCCCAAATTAAAACCCTTTTACACTTCCCCCCCACAAAAACGGGCCTATACACTCTGCTCCCCCCCAAATTTAAAACACCCTTATACACTCTCCCCCCCACATAACACAGCCTTATACACTCTGATCCCCCAAAAAACCATTTTAAAAACAGCTTATACCTTCCCCCCCAAATAAAAAAACACCCCCCCCTTTTACACTTGCTCTCCCCCCAAATATAAACACCCTTAACACTTCACCCCCATAAAACAGCTTTATACACTTTCACCCCCACCAATATAACATAGCCTTATCACTTGCTATCCCCCATATAACACAGCTTGTCACTCTGCTTTCCCCCCCATTAACCCACCCTTTAAAACTTGCTCCCCCCCCAAAAACACAGCCTTTACCCCCACTCTGCTCCCCCCCCCCATTAAACAAAACCTTATACACTCTGCCCCCAACCCATATAACACACCCTTATACACTCTCCCCCCTAAACAGGCCTTATACCCTGCCCCCCCCCCAAATAACATAGCTTTATACCTGCTCCCCCACCCATATAACGGGTCTTTACCCTCTGCTCCCCCACCAATAAAAAAAAAACCCTTATATACTCTGCTCCCCCACCCATATAACAAAGCCTTATATACTCTGCTCCCTTTACCCTTATTACACAGCCTTATACAATTTTTATCACATTTGTTTCATCACTTCAGGCTGTATGTATAACTGTTTACAGCAGCACAGGTGTTCTGGTTTCAAGGATTATAGAGGGAGGTGACAGCTCTCCAGGAATGAGAACTGTCCATTGCAGGAGGTCTGCAAAGCTGTGACATCCTCCCTTCCCACTGCTCACACAGAATGAGGACTAAGAAGAGCGCAGGGAGGGGGTGTGATGATGTCACTAGTCTTCAGTGAGAGAAGACATGCCTTCTGGCAGGAGAGAATGCCTACTGGATTTGAAGCTGTAAGAAAGAGAAACAGCTCATGTCTGCAAAATCCTGTACTAAGAAAACCCATTTAAGTCCCCATATGATTCTTGACCAATAGGGAGCACAATAGTTTCTAAATCATAATGCATTATATAGAGTAGAACATGCAGTAGGGTGTACAAATATGGCGGTTTCACGACTTCCTGCATAGGTCAGGAAGTGTATTACTGCTAAGGAAAATATGAAAAACCTGGGACTCTTAGTTTACAGTATTTGATCAAAGATTGTATTAAGCTCACCTCCCAAAACGTCAAGGGGATCCCAGAGCAGGTGAGTCCCTACACTAAACATGTTACCTCACTAGGCGTCAATCCAGACTGCAACTTCAGGGTATGGTAGGAACTAGCAATTGGATTATCCTGCACTGGTGTAAAAGAGGCAGCTGAGTGCAGCAAGCCAATGAGATTGCCAATCTCAAATGAACTACAAAACATACTTAGGCTGTGCACATCTAAAATATATTCTGAAAAACGCAAGCATAGGTGCACACTGAAAAGGCAATATATACATCTAACACAAATATCAGTGGCACACTAAAAACTAAGTAAAACCTCAAGGTATATAGGAATATTGGAAATGCATTACTGCTAAGGAAAATATGAAAAACCTGGGACTCTTAGTTTACAATCATGGATCAAATACTGTAAACTAAGAGTCCCAGGTTTTTCATATTTTCCTTAGCAGTAATGCATTTCCAATATTCCTATATACCTTGAGGTTTTACTTAGTTTTTAGTGTGCCACTGATATTTGTGTTAGATGTATATATTGCCTTTTCAGTGTGCACCTATGCTTGTGTTTTTCAGAATATATTTTAGATGTGCACAGCCTAAGTATGTTTTGTAGGTCAGGAAGTGGTGAAACAAAACAACATGGTAGCCTTCACAAAGCTTCTAGCTGCCAAGTTAAGCAATCTGGGCCCCGTGATCTTGCCGCTGATGTCTTAATCAATGCTTTGCAATTCCATTTATGTAGGGGCTCTTATGGAGTTCACTGTTCGATATAAATGACATACTATCTGTGCTTTGCAGGTCGGTACGATTCCAGCCATGCTAAATTTATATAGTTTTAATTCGTCATCCTTTTACTTCTTTAAAAAAATAAAAAATTTTAAAAAGAGACCAAAAACTTTTTTTTTTATGTTTCCTTTGCTAGTGCTGTGTGATGATTGTTTACCAATTTTTTATGAGCTATGACCGAAGAAAACCCAATTTTAGCAGTGGGATTTTTTTTAATAGTGTTTACTGCATGGAAGAAATAATGTTGTATTAAAATAGATTGGACTTCTACAGACGTGGCGGTACCAGTTGTGTGTGACTTTTTTTTTTTTTACTTGTAAAATGGCAAAATGGGATGTTTTGAACTTTTAATATTTATAAAAAATAATAATTTTGTCCACCTAGGGGACTGGAACATGCGCTCACATGACCACTTGTCCTATTTTCTGCAGTACTATAATTCTCGGCCAGCTGGAGTGGGCTCAGTGCATTCCTTTGGGGGGTTTAAAGCCAGTCTCCTAGGAATGCATTGAAAGACAAACTCCCTCCTTACCGCATCAACAGCACAGTGTCTTCAGCTAATCCGAGTGCAGGTCAGGTGATCTACGGCTACGTCTACACGGCAGCAATTTACTGTCGGATTTTGAAGTGGATTCAGTATTTAGAATCTGCAAAAATCTGACTGTAAATTATGCCCATAGACCCCAATAGAAAATTCGAGCTTGGATTTTGCGAGGTCGGAATTGAAATCCGAAGAACATGTTCTATAATTTGATATTTTTCACTTGAAAACGGTGGATTATAGTACTATTCAATTGAATGGGACAGCCGAAATCCGCAGCAAAAAAGGGGAAATAACCGGTGCAAAATATTAAAACTGAACATAAAATACTGGGATAAGAACTGGTGCAAAAAAACGAAACCGAGTGTAAAAAACTGGTCGGCTTCTGATTGGAATCAGACGAGGAATTTTTGTCCTCTGCCGTGTGGATGTAGCCTAACAGAAATCCTGTATTCAGCTGTAGGTTAGTTAAATTACTGGTACTACAGTCCACCTAAAAGTAATTTCTAATTAAACAAAGTGGGGGAAAAAACCTAGCTATAGTACTTATGTCAACTCAGTGGGTGGGGTTCTAAGTCACATAGTTATATAATGCTGTTGAAAACGACATAATTTCAGCCAAGGTCATGGATAAGATTTGGTTGACAGGGAGAAGCATATGTAATTTTAAAATTTAGTTTCCCCTGTATTGCCCATGGACCCCATAAGGCATAAAGTAATCTGCCCTAAAAGGAAATATTACGTTTGTAATTCATACTGATGATCAGACTGGATCCACATTCTAAACAAGATTTCTATACATCTGCATAGGTGTTGGGATGATTTTGTTTCAAGTAATTGTCCAAGTCTTTTTCAAAACCCTTAACGCTTCCAGCTGTGACCACCTCCTGAGGATGGCTGTTACACAGATGCACAGTTCTTATGGTAGAGAAGGCTTGTCACCTCCTTTTTTCTCCAAATGGAAGGAGCACCCCTTTGTCCTTTAAGAGGGTTTTACATAAACTTATGTTTAACCCCTTACTGACACATGACGTATGAGTTATAGCGGGTTCTTGCCACTATCCCGCTACACAGTCGGCGGATTTTAGCTGTTAATTGCAGCTAAGACCCAACGGTTACAGTGCGGGAGGGACCCGTGCCCCCCCCCCTTGCTGTTTAACCCCTTAGATGCCGCAGCAAATATGGCTGCAGTGTCTAAATGAATGATAAAGGGCGCCGTGTACCGTTCCTCATTAAGATTGGAGCCCCCAAGCAGGAAGTAGTAAAACCGCCATCTTTGTACACCCTAATGTATTATAATGCATTAGGCTGTAAAAATGATCACTCCCCCTAGTGGTGTAGTACCCTAGGGGGGACTCAAAGTTAAGGTAAAAAAAAGTTTTAAAGTGTAAAAAAAAATAAAAGTTCAAATCACCCCCCTTTCGCCATTTTAAAAATCAAAAAATTAAATAATTAAAAAGTTACACATATTTGGTATCGCCGCGTTTGAAAAAGTCTGATCTATTAAAATATAATATTATTTATCCCGTACGCTGAAACACCATAGAAGAAAAAAAATTCCAAACGCCAAAATTGAGGGTTTTTTTTTAGGGATTTCACGTCCCCTAAAAATTTGAATAAATTTAATAAAAAAAATTGCATGTATTCCAAACTGGTAGAAATAAAAAGTACACTTCAGCCCACAAAAATGCCCCTCATTGACATCCGTAGGTGTTGGTACAAAAAAGTTATTGGTCACAGGAAAATGGCGCCGCAGCACAAATTTAAAAAATAGAAAATGTTTGGAATTTTTTTACGGTACCGAAACAAAACGAAAACCCGACATGTTTGGTATTGCTGGATGCGTATCAACCTGCAGAATACAAATAACACATCATTATTACTGAAGATTTAACACCGTAAAAGAAAAAGACTTGCAAACATGGCACAAGTGTAGACTACGGAACGGATTTTCTTTTAAAGTCTATGGGGACGGTTTCTTGTCGGTTTTCAGACTGTTTCCAAGTCCACAAACTGTCTGAAAATCCGACCAGTAATCCATGCCATGCGGATGGATCCTAAGTATTAAAAGTTTGCCGCAAAGGAGGTTTCTTGGGCTCTGATGAATGGATGATGGGGGTGGGGTGAACTTTATAGGCTTATACATATGACATTCATTTAAAGTATGACTTGCAAAATATGGTTGTTTTACCCGATTTGTGATACCTGCTGTCAGGGTCGGGGCAATGGGTAGGCAGATATACGCGAGCACATACCTCATCCTGTCAGGAGGGGGCGCAAGGATGAATGGAGCAGCCTCAGGTGCTGAGCCCGCAGGGCCACTTTAACCATGGAGGAAATGGTGCTAGTGCATTGGGTCCACTAGCAGTGGAACCTTCTTTAGCTGTGTTTGCATATACGGCTTGAAAACGGTTCTGTTGAAATCTGAAATGTTGCTTGTGCATGGGAGAATCAATCACTGAATAATAATTCTTTCTCTTTAGAGAGGTGTGTATGTATGCACAGTAGAAGTTTCCATACACTATATAAAGAGCCCCATCTGCATGTTTTTCTCACTATCTGACGTGAAATCAGAATAAACCTTCCCCGTTAGGTCAATTAGGAACCAAAATTATTTATATTTAACAAATGACAGAATAATGAGAGAATTTTTAAGGCATTTTTTTTCCTTTCTGCAAAGTCAAAAGTTTCCATACACTAGGATTACTATGCCTTTAAACAATCTGGGACAGCTCTTATGATGATGTCATGTCTATGGAAGCTATGGTAACATCTGAGCTAATTAGAGACACCCCTGTGGATGTATTTTTTTTATGCACACCAGAAACACACTGCTTCTTTGTGTAACATCATGGGAAAGTCTAAAGAAATCAGCCAAGATATCAGGAAGAGAATTGTGGACTTGCATGAGTCTGGATCATCTTTGGGTGCAATTTCCAGATACCTGAAGGTGCCTCATTCATCTGTACAAACAATTATACGCAAGTACAAACAAGATGGGAATGTCCAGCCATCAAACCGCTCAGGAAGGAGATGGATTCTGTGTCTCAGAGATGAATGTGCACTGGTCTAACGTGCAGATCAACCCAAGAACAAAAGCAAAAGACCCTGTGAAGATGCTGGCGGAAGCTGGTAAGATTGTGTCATTATCCACAGTGAAACGAGTACTGTGTCAACATGGGCTGAAAGGTCACTCAGCCAGGAAGAAACCATTACTCCGAAAGAAACATATAAAAGCCAGATTAATGTTTGCAAATGTACACAGGATCAAAGACCTACATTTTTTAAGACCTCTCCTGTGATCTGATGAAACTAAAATTGAACTGTTTGGTATAATGACCATTGTTACGTTTGGAGGCCTAAGAATACCATCCCAGCTGTGAAACATTGGGGTGGCAGCATCATGTTGTGGGGTTGTTTTTCTGCAGGGGGGACTGGTGCACTTCACAAAATAGATGGCATCATGAGGAAAGAATATTATGTGGCAATACTGAAGCAACATCTCAAGACATCAGCCAGGAAGTTAAAGCTTGGGCGGAAATGGGTCTTTCAGATTGACAATGAAGCATACTGCAAAACTGGTTACAAAGGGGCTTAACGATAATCAAGTTAATATTTTGGAGTGGCCATCACAAATCCCTGATCTCAATCCTATTGAAAATTTATGGGCAAAGCTGAAAAGGCAGGTTTGATCAAGGCGACCTACAAACATGGCTCAGTTACACTAGTTCTGTCAGGAGGAATGGGCCAAAATTCCTACCAACTTGTAAGGGATCCGTCAGGGGCGCACGAACAGACACAGGACAGCGTGGGCCCTGACATGATCCAACCCTGTCCCTGCCTTTTGGGGTGCCCCGACTCTTAATAGGTCGGCCCCAACCAGAAGACTGAACACTATACTGAATAGGTGGAAACACAAGATGCAGACACCCAATACAAACACCATAAGGAATAGCAACCCAAGCCAAAGTCGGTAACTAACGGGACCGCGGTACAACGTCAGAAGGCCGAAGAATAAACGTGAAAAAAGCAGAGTAAGTTAACCAGGGAGGCACAGAATAAAGAGGGCGAGTTATAGGCAGAAACAGACCAGTATAACAGGCAAGGAGAAGAGACAGAAGAACCTTAAATACCTTCCAGGAGAACTAAGGACAAAGGCAATAGGAGGAAGAAACGGAAGACCAGATAGGAAGGTAGAGCTGTCAATCACCCAGGAGCAAGGAGCCAGGTTAAGCCATGGAGTGTGGAAGATTCCTGGCCAGGCGTCGGCCAGGAATCAATCAAAGATAGCAGGGAGAAACCCAGTTCACACTATAAACACAAATGAGACACTATGTCAGAAAACCATGGCTTACGTCGCATCGGCGCGGCCGGCGACCAGAACTCAAAGCTGGGGTTCTTTCTGGCATGATCATGACAGTACCCCCCCCTTATGAGGGGCCATCGGACCCTCAACAGACCCTCTAGGTTTTGCAGAATGGACTTGGTTAACTCTTTCCTTTTCCAGCTTGGAAGCATGTTTTGCAGATGGGACTCGGAGACGGACACCACTACTCTTCTCTATCTACACCCTTGGCCTCGGTCAGCTCATAGCTCACATGGCTTTCATTACCACCTGTATGCTGATGATACCCAACTCTACATCTCCGGCCCAGATGTCACTTCTCTACTCTCCCGGATCCCTGACTGTCTGTCATCCATTTCATACTTCTTATCATCAGTCTCCTAAACTAAATGTGGAGAAAACAGAACTCATCATCTTTCCACCATCCAACATCTAACCCTGCCCTGATCTTCTATTTCAGTCAATGGCTCTACACTTTCACTGGTCCCGCAAGTCCGCTGTCTTGGGGTAATCCTAGACTCTGCTTTATCTTTCAAACCACACATCCAAACCCTCACTCTGCCTGCCGCCTCCACCTGAAAAACATCTCTCGCATCGCTCATTCCTCGGCTATGACACTACAAAAATGCTGGTCCATACCCTTGTCATCTCCGCCTAGACTACTGCAACATCCTTCTCAGTGGCCTCCCAGCTAGCACCCTCGCTCCCTCCAATCCATCCTTAACTCTGCTGCCCGTCTTATCCACCTCTCTCCTCGCTACTCCTCTGCCTCTCCCTCTGCCAATCCCTTCACTGGCTTCCATTGCCAGCGATTCATTTCAAGCTACTAACCATGACCTACAAGGCTCTCCACGACCTCTCCCTAATCTCTGCCCTAATTTCCCAATATCTCCCCTCACGCACTCTCCGCTCCTCACAGGACTTCTCCTCTGCTCTCCCCTTATCAGCTCCTCAACAACCGTCTCCAAGACTTCTCCGTGCTTCACCCACACTCTGGAACTCCCTGCCCAACACATCAGACTCTCTCACTTTCACCGCTTCAAAAGCAACCTGAAAACCCATTTCTTCAGGCTTGCCTATAACCTTCACTAAACTTGTCACTACTTCCTCCACATACATGTCTGGCCCTCACCTCCTGTCTCTTCCCCCCTCCTTGTAGATTGTAAGCCCTCGCGGGTAGGGTCTCTCTCCCTCTGTCGTGCCAATTGTCATTATCCCTTATCACTGTACTAAATTGACTTATGTAATGTATGAAAACCCCCTCGAAATGTAAGGCCGGGGAATCAATGGGTTTAAAAAAAATAATAAAAAAATTTAAAAAATATTTTGGTCTGGTTCGGGGTTTTTTTATAGGTTTTTTGTTTTTTATTGGGCTTTTTTTAGAGTCTTATGACCCCTACCCCAGAGTGCACAGTGTTAACGCAATTTCTTTTTATTTTCTCCCTGTAGTGGGGAAATTTGTAAAGTGGAGCATGGGTTACGGAAAAGCGGGCAAGTTTGGGGAGGAGCAAAATTTTGGGGAATGGTTTTGAGGGCACTAAATCTAAAGGGGAAAGGTGGTGACAATACTCCGAAAAAAATTTTTCGGGGTTTTAAAAAGAAAATGCATAGACTGTTGGGGCAGGGGTTAAACTTTCCCCCTGGATGAGGTTATAGGACAAAATCGGGTGGTGTGGAGGAGTGTTCCCCAACACCCCCATAAAAAGACGTGATTACATTTGAAATATCTGAGCTTAATTAAAAGCCACACCAAGGGTGCACTATTTCGAATGAGCACCACAGGTCCCCCCCCATTTGATACTCAGTTTTTCTCCAGTCGAAAAGGATTAGGGAGGCGGAGCCGGGGAAAACCCAAGAATAAAAACCGATGAGTTTCCCCATGAAAAAAATAAAAGTTTTAAATTGGGAAAAACCCCCCAAAATTCAAAGTAAACTCAGGTACAAATTTTATTCCCCCTTGGTTTGGAGGTAAAATTACCCTAAAACCAAAGGGGGAGAACACAAAGGAACAACTCCAAACCAAGGGTTTGCCCAGCCATCTGATGAAATTGCAGCACCCCCGAATAAATCAGGGCCGAAACAAAAGTCTTTGGACAAAAATAAGGTTATGGGCAAAATAACTTGTTATTTGAGTTAGGGGGTATGTACCCCCCGGTTCCCTTCCGGGAAATTGTGCAGACGTTCGGGTTACTGGGGTGAATTGGGCTATGGGGACAGTCTCTCGGGAAAAGGGTCGTTTCCCCGCAATAAAGGCAAAAGGGTTTCCCCAAAAGGGTTCTCCTCCTGGGGGCGCGAGTGGGGACCCAAACCATGGGTTTTCTCCGAAGACTGAGAGGGAGTGGGAGAGAAGAACTCTCAAAAAAGGGGAAGAAGCGGGTTTTTTTACAGGAAAGCGTTTTGAACCGAACATTAAACCCCTTGCTTTCCCCTGGTTCTCCCCTTAGTCTTCTGTCAATAGTACAGCTAGAGTATAAATTCACTCAGGGTTCAGGGGTTTGGTGGTGACCCTAGCATCCCTTACGGCATCAGACATCCCTTTTCTGAAAAGGGTCTTCAGAGGTTTGGGGCAGACCCACCGGCAAGTACCCCTTGGCGGAACGGGAAAAGTAATCTTTCGGCTGAGCGGTGGCCCCCTGAAAAGATAGCAAAAGAGTCTCCGCCCATCCACCGGTTGGGGTTATATAAACCTGTCCTAAAGCCCAAAAAAATTGTCCATGTTTTTAATCAGGGGTTCAGGGGTTAGCAATGCCAATCTGAGGGGGGGCCCCCGGGGGAGAACACAACAATTTTCTCTCACCTCTGGGAAAATAGTTGAAGCGAAAAATAAATTTCATGATTCTTAAAAGGGTTTGGAACTGTCGGATTTTCCCTAAAAACATCGAAAGTCTTAGAAATTATGACGATGGGATCCACAAAAAACGGGGCAGGGAGGGACAAGAAGGGGGGGCAAATCCGGGGGGGGTTAGTTAGGGATCCAACGTGGAGACTTGATTAAAAAGCCCCCCCTGCCCCGAAGCTGAGTTGTCAAATTTCAAGCGGGCGGGGACCCAAAGTCGGTATCATATTGAACCCCGGGGGGTCGATTGGGGTAAAGGCCTTTTAATATAAGGGGTCCCTCAGGGGGCACGAAAAGACAAGACGGTAGGCCCGACATGACCCCCAACCCTGTCCTGCCCTTTTGGGGGGGCCCCAATCCCTTTAAAAGGTCGGGCCCCCAACCCGAAGATGACATATAGAATAGGGGGAAACAAAGCAGAAAACAAAACAAACAAATAAGAATATAAAGCAAGCCAAAGTCGGTAACTAACGGGAAGCGGTACAAAATAGAAGGCAGAAAATAAATGAAAAAAGCGAGTAAGTTAAAACCCGGGAGGCACAGAAAAAAGAGGGGGAGTAAAAGGGGGAAAAGAACCGTAAAAAAGGCAAGGAGAAAAGACGAAAAAATTAAATACCTTCCCGGAGAAAATAAGGACAAAGGCAATAGGAGAAGAAACGGAAGCCCAAGATAGGAAGGTAGAGCTGTCAATAAACCCAGGAGCAAGGAGCCAGGTTAACCCATGGAGTGCTGGAAGATTCCGGGCCCCAGGCTTCGGCCAGGAATAAATCAAGATAGCAGGAAAAAAACCCAGTTCACACTATAAACACAAATGAGACACTATGTCAGAAACCTGGCTTACGTCGCATCGGCCGCGGCCGGCGACCAGAACTCAAAGCTGGGGTTCTTTCTGGCATGATCATGACACAACTATTGTGAGAATTTTGTGGAAGGATATCCAAAATGGTTGACCCAAGTCATACAGTTTAAGGGCAATGTGACCAAATACTAATGAAATGTATTGTGAGCATACACGGCTCCGGGATCACAGCTTCAGTCCATCAGGCATAGAGGCAGTTGTAGGGTGCAAAAGGGTCCTTCAATATGTTTATTGCAGAAACAAATGTATAGCAATAACCAACACAGCAACAGTTATGAACACAACAAAACGCCTGCTCGTCTGAGCACTTACTATTTACAGGCGTAGTTCTCTCACTAACACCTTGGTAGCAAAGTAGAGTTGGTGTAGCAGACTCTGGCCTCCTCCAGTGTAAAGTTCTCCAGCCAAATGTCAAGACTAGAGTTACAGCCACACCTAGTCAGCTGACTGCTGACCTTTAAATAGGTCAGGTAAATCCTGGCGTGGAACATGGGGAGTAAGCACCCACCCTACACTTTGATTACTCCCAATGAAAAGCCATCCCGGAATGGCTGGAAGCCATACTAAACACACTAAGCATGTGTCAACTGCCTGATGCCATTGACACATATCTAATCGGCTTTTCACTTAACCAAGGCACCTTACCCTGGTGACCTGTTTCTAGGCTCCTCCAGGTATATGCCCAGAACCTGGCAGGGATATAGATACCATTGCAGACCTTCCCTGCTGCTGCCTTACAATATGTAAACTTTTGACTTTGCAGAAAGTAGTAAAAATGCCTTAAAAAATTCTCTCTCTCATTACTCTGCATTTGGCAAATATACATAATTTTGATTCCTAATTGATCTAAAACGGGGAAGATTTATTCTGATTTCCTGTCAGATAGTGAGAAAAACATGCATGTGTGTCTTTGTATATAATGTATGTAAACTCCTGGTTTCAACTGTGTATATGTGTGTGTGTGTGTGTGTGTATATATGTGTGTGTGTATATGTGTATATATGTGTGTGTGTATATATGTGTGTGTGTGTATATATGTGTGTGTATATGTGTGTGTATGTGTGTATATATGTGTGTGTGTATATGTGTTTATGTGTGTGTGTGTATATATGTGTGTGTGTATATGTGTGTGTGTGTGTGTATATGTGTGTGTATATATGTATATATGTGTGTGTGTATATGTATATATGTGTGTGTATATATGTATATATGTGTGTGTGTATATATGTATATATGTGTGTGTATATATGTATATATGTGTGTGTATATATGTATATATGTGTGTGTATATATGTATATATGTGTGTGTGTGTATATATGTATATATGTGTGTGTGTATATATATGTATATATGTGTGTGTATATATGTGTGTGTGTATATATATGTATATATGTGTGTGTATATATGTGTGTGTGTATATGTATGTGTGTGTATATATATGTATATGTATGTGTGTATATATATGTATATATGTATGTATGTATATGTGTGTGTGTATATATATATATATATGTGTATATGTATGTATATATATGTGTGTGTAAAAATTTTATAATATATATATTATTATATATATTACACACACCACATAAAATACAGGGGTACCTTGGTTTCAGGGCATCTTGACTTAAGAGTTTTTTTGAAATAATAGAAGTCACTTGGTCCATTTTCTGATTTGAGTTAAGAGTGAATTAGAGCAGACGTGCATTGCAGCAGCTCCTGCTCTAAAGCTCCTAATCTATAGCATCCGGGAATTTTAAACATGTAATCTGCTCTGCAAACCATCTGCCATTACAGCAACATTGTGTGAACCCATCCTAAGTGAAGGAGAATAAAACGAAGAATTTAAGTTTAGCAATCTCCTCCCCCTCCATTTCCGACAGCATCTTCGTCTTACTTTCAAGGTGAATTTAAATAAATAAACCCGTTGTTTTTTTACATTTCTTTTGTTTACGTGTACTTTTAAATAAAAATAAAAAAATTGTGGGGGTTTTGGGGTGTTAAAAGGTTATTGACCTTTAATTTTTTAGGAAAAAATTTGCTTTGACTAAGCAATTGAGTTAAGAGCAAGGCGGGAATAAATTTAAACTCGTATCCCAAAAGGAAATTTGGTTGTAGTGTGTGTATTATGGTGTGTGTGTGTAATATTTTTAAATATTTTTATTATATGTCTAAAAAAGTTTGGGCACCCCTATTAATTTAAATATTTTTGTTCAAATTTTTGGGTGTTTGAAACAGCCAATTCAATTTGATATATCTAAAATGATGGACACGTAATTTTTCCCGGTTTGAAATGAGGTTTATTGTACTAAACAAAATGTGCAATATGCATTTAAACCCAAAATTTACCGGGGCAAAAAATATGGGCACCCCCCAGAAAAGTGCATTAATATTTAGTAGATCCCCCTTTTGCAAAAAAAAAAGCCCCTTTGTCGCTTCCTTAGTTTTAATAGTTCCCGGAGTGGGAAGGTATTTTTTTACCTTTCCCCTTTTTCAAAACAATTCAAGTTCAGTTAGTTTGATGGTGGCGAGCATGGCAGCCGTTCAAAGTATCCCCCCTGTTCAATGAATTAGGTTGGGGAGGGATGGCCATTCCGAAATTTAATTGTTCTCTGATGAATCCTGAGTAGTTTGGAGCTGTGTTGGGGATCATTGCGGGGAAATATCCTCCCCGGGTAATTTCAAATTCTCACTGATTTTGTACATTATTCGAAAAATTGTGATAGGGTTTAACCCAGCGCCCTAATTTTAACAAGTTTGGTGCCGGCTTTGGGCCCACAAACCCAAAGTGATAAACCCTCCCAAATTTTCAGGGGGTGCAGTGTTTTTTTTGGAATGCTGTTTTTTTTGGGACGCATGCATAACGCCTTTTTGTATGACCAAAAAATCAATTTTTTTACACCCAAGGGACTTTTTCCAAAATGAAGTGGTTGTCCAAAGGGTTTTGCATCCCAGGCGACTCTGTTTGGGGTGGTTTCAAAAAGGGTTCTATCCATCACTCACCCTACAGCTTCCCTTGTGAAAAGTGTGTGTTTTTGTTGACCGATACGTGACCCCATCTGCAAAGATGATGCGAGCCTTTGGGGTGGTCGGGATTCCCTTTTGACTGTTCCCCTCATTTTTCTTCTCTCTTTTGATATTTTTTGGCGCACTTTGGACTTAACAGAATGCCCCCGGGGTTTTTTCCCATTTCCTTACTTGTTCCTACAGTAAATGACAGGTTAAATCTCTGAGAAACTTTTTGTATCCCCCCCTGAACAATAGTTGAACAATCTTTGTTTTAGTCATTTGAGATTTGTTTTGAGGACCCCATGATGCCACTCTTCCAGAGATTCAAATAGGGAAAAAACTTGCAATTGGCCACCAAAATTCCCTTTTCTCAATTGGTACCCCTGGTATGAAGTTCAAAGTCAGTGAGGTTAAAACCAATGTTGGCTTTAAAAAGTCAAAAAAAAGTATTTGGAGTATTGTTGAGCGATTTTTATCACAAAGTTGAAATTGGGAAAGGGTTTTTTTAATGGTGATCAAAATTTCCCAGATCAGCGAAAAATTTAAGGTTAAAATCTGGATCATTATTAAGACCCGGCTTTTTCGGCGTTCCCTGAAATTTTTGGCGGCCAGCAAATCAGATTACAGAATAGAGCAGGGAGATGTGGGCGACTAGACTGGGATGTGTATGGTTGCGATTGGCTGGAAAATCACTGCCCTGTTTTACATAGAACGGTTTCCTGTTTCACCCTCGTGTTCAGGTCTATGGGATGGCCCTGCGTTGCGTGGCAAACAGCTCAGGAAATTTTCTATTCTGCCAGAAAAAAACCTCTATATTAGCTGTGATCCTTAAAAATTTAGTTAGTTTAGGTTTGAAGATTTTATGTAGTTAGCAAAGGGAAAATTTTTTAAAGCAAAATTTACCACTTTAAAATTCCGGCGGTCGGTGGGGGGGGACCCCCGCGGGCGAACAAGACAAGCTTATCTTTTAAAGAACACTGGAAAAGTTCACCAAACTTAGTGAGACATTGTAGTGGAATACTTTATTATTAACGTTTGCTATTGAAATATTTCCGGGATATTGGGCCCTGAACTTAGGGGATACACATCTTTTCAGAAAAAGCAGGTTCCCCCGTTGGGTGAAAAAAACCACTTTTATTATCGATAATTTCGATAGGGTTCATTTTAAATTTTGCCCTTCCACCTTTGTTGATAATACTTGATTTAAAATTTACAATCCACAATTTGTAGCAGCACAGGTTTTTTGAAAAAAATAGTGTACATACAAAAAATAACTTTACGTTTTTTTTGACTTTTCCCGCCCCCGATTGTTCATTGACGCAGCTCTATAAATTTAAAACAGCAATTTTTATTCCCCACAGGTGATTAAAAGGGTGAAAAAATCGTTTTTTATATAAAAAAAACGTTACGTTTTTTTTTGTTTTGCGCCCCCAGCATTGTTCATGAGCAGCATCTCGTAAATTTTAAAAACACAATTTATATTCACCACGGGTGAATTGAAAGGGCAAAAAATACCGTTTTTTATAAAAAACATAACAGTTACGTTTTTTTTTGATTTTTGCGCCCCCGTTGTTATTGAGCGCTTTACGAAAATCTTAAACAAAAAATCTATATTCACCCAGGTGAATTGAAAGGTGAAAAAAAAATTAACCGTTTATTATATAAAAACTAAAGTTATTTTTTTTTACTTTTGGCACCCAGCATTGTTCATTGAGCAGATTGAAATTTTAAAACAGAATTCTATATTCCCCCAAGGTGAATTAAAGGGCAAAAAAAACCGTTTTTTATATCAAAAATAACGTTACTGTTTTTTGATTTTGCCACCGCATTGTTCATTGACGCAGCATTAGAAAATCTTAAAAAAGAAATTTTTATATTCCCCACAGGTGAATTGAAAGGTGCAAAAAAAAACCGTTTATTATAAAAAAAAAACAGTTAGGTTTTTTTGATTTTGGCACCCAGCATTGTTATTGAGCAGCATCTACAAAATTTTAAAAACAATTTATTTTAAGGTGAATTGAAAGGGCAAAAAATACGTTTATTATTCAAAACATAACATTAGTGTTTTTTACTTTTGCAACCAGCATTGTTCATTGAGCGAATCTATAAATCTTAAAAACAGCAATTTTATTCACCACAGGTGAATTGAAAGGTGCAAAAAAATATTTATTTTACCAAAAACTAACGATGTGTTTTTTGGACTTTTGACCATCCAGTTTGTTGTAGCCCTTGCAGTTAAATTTGAATCCAGCAATTTTGTTTTTTTTTTGAGGGTTTTGGAATACCCTGTGATTTTCCCGTCTTTTAATAAAGACTTTCCAAAACTTTTCCATCCCTTCTAAATTTTTATATTTTGACATGGAGCGAAATGCAGGTGGAAAGCGACAAAGGGGGGAAAGACAGGAGGAGGGGTAGGAAAAGGGTGCCCCTTCCAGGTGGAAAAACACGCTGACGGTTTCCAGTTGCAGGAGCACCCTGTCATCGCGGGTCAGGGCCCTTAAATTAAGAAAACAACATGGGCACCAATCGTTTTTCAGTGGTTAATGAAACCCCTGATTAGAGTCTTCCCCCTCTGCCCTCGCAGTCATGGCAAAATGTGTCATCAGATCATGACCCTTAAAACATAAAGCACCCCAAATGTCAACTGGGGACCCCCCATGTGATAATCCTTTGTCTAAAACCCTCTTTGATGCAAAAGTTTTGGGGTCAAAAGGTTTAAAAAGGGTCAAGAGGTTGATTTAGTCTGTTTGGGACCCCCAGTTATGATGCCACGAGGAGGTAAGGAAGCGGTCAATCGGCAAAAAAACTTTGGGGGTGGCAACCCTTGCAGTGCCCCTTTTTGTAGCCCGCGCTTTGATGAAAAAGTCAGGGGACCAAGTATTTGGGTTGTGGATGTGGATGACGAATTGCGGATCCATTGGTCTTTTCCCCAGAATTTGCTTGGAGCCCTTTTTTCGTGGGCGAGGGGGAAAACGTGGGGGAGTGTCAATAGGGTCCCGCCCAAAAAGGGGGAGGGGGGTCGCGAAATGTGATATGATTCGCCAGCCCGCAGCCAAACCCCCCCCCCCCGCTTATCCCGAAAAAAAATCCCGGACCCCCCAAGCCCGGGCCTTTTTGAGAAGCCCCCTTTATTCACCAGTAGTCTTGGCCCTTTTCCGAAAAAATAAGTAGAGGCAAAGAACCTTAAGTGGTTAACCACCAAAACATGTTAGTCACAGCGGAATGATGAGTTGAAATGGAGGGGAAATTGGAAAAAAAAGGGGGAGACCCAGGGCCCCCAAACCCCGTCCACCCCCTGTCTCCCTCTCCCCCTCCTCGACCACAAAGGGTTCCCCAGTGCCCTGTTTCAAGTAGATAGGGGTAGCCTCCCCTTCAGCCCCCCCCGTCGCCCGAGTACCAACACACCCAAAACATCTTCCCCCTCCCTTTCCCCCAGTTTGACGATGCACGCCGACAGCGGCCAGTCTAGCCCAGCTTTGTCTTAGGTTTGGGGGGAAAAAACCTTTAACCCAAACCCCTCCCAAAACCAAAAGCCCGAATGCGGCATTGCCGGCTTTTGGCCCTTTGGGAAATTTGCCTTTCCGTTGGTGGAACAATGGGTTCCCCACGTATGGCCCCCGCCCGCCCCCCAAAACCCGATGCCCAGAGGATTTCTTTGCCAAAAGCCGTCCCTGCCCCCCAGCAGTGTCATCTAAAATTTCAAACGGTTGTTGATCGTGTCCGGAAAAGTCCCTTCCCACCGAAATGATGTAAGCACGGCCAGGCCCCTATATTCTTGAAAATCCCGGGTGAGCTGGGTGGATGTTTGGTGGTGACGGTGGGTTCAGGCCGGGCCCTCTTCAAAACCGCGGGGGTGCAGGGCTTTTCCCCCCGGCCCCGGTGGCATCAATGCCCAGAGAAACCAGGGGTGTTAAAATTTAAATTTCCCGGAGCCCCTCCAAAAGTCAGGAGTGTGGAGGTCTCCGAAAGAGACCGAGCGTTGGGGGGGCCCGAACTTGTGCCCGGAAAGGGGGTGTGCGATAAAAGGGGAAAATTTTTGGGCTTTGTCGGAGGCTGGAGACATCCCCTTTCCGGCCAGTCATGAACCTTGTGCCAGAAATTTCTAAAGAGTACCCGGGGTTGGACTGCCTGCTGAAAAAGGTGGGTCTGAGTTCGCATTCCCCTGGTAAAAGATCGGCCCCCGCTGGGCTCCAGCCCCACTGAACCCGGCCCGGGTATCTGGGCCCAGGGCAGGAGCAAGTCCGTAAAAAAAATGGGGTTGAAAAGGTCCTTTTTCGGGATTTTTAAAAAAAAGGGGGGGATAGGGTTGGGGTCAGTGTGGCCCCCGGACGGGAAAATTTAACAGTTCAAGAAGATGGGTTAAATCATACTGCCTTTGGCCCCTTTTTTTTTGGGGGAGCAGGTTTTTTGGGGCAGGTGTGGACAAGACAGGGTAGGGAAGGGGTGATTTTTTTCTGTGATTTTATAACCAAGTGTGTTGCCAAGATGTAGCAGTATCCATTGAGTTGTGGGTTAAATTTCAGCTTCTCCAGCCTTGTTTGGGTGTAATAATGAAGGTGTTGTTTGCTCTCCCATAGACTTTAATGGTCATCGCTCATAATCGACGCTCACTATCGAAAAACCTTATCGATAGCGGCCGACTATCGACTATCGATCGATCTCGATAGCCAACGCAATCGCTCAACACTAGTTAGGAGTATTCAAATCAATAAAATGATAAGGGTACCCAAATTTTTGCACCAGTCAAAATTTGGTTTAATGCATATTGCACATTTTGTGTTAGTACAATAAACCTCATTTCAATCCGGAAATATTACTGTGTCCATCAGTTATTAGATATATCAAATTGAAATGGCTGTTGCAAACACCCAAATATTTAGAACTAAAAATGATTAAGATCATAGGGGTGCCCAAATTTTTCAATATGACTGTAATATATATATATTATATATATATATATATATAATATATATATATATATATATATATATATATATATATATATATATATACACAGACACACACACAGATAAAAGTAATACTATATTATATAAATGCAGCATGGCTCATAGTCCTTCTTCTGCTGTGTTCTTTGCAGAGATTAAGTTGTGATTTTCCAAGCTCTCATTACACTGCCCAATGAGCGTCCAAATTCCCGGCCTCCTGCAGTCATTCTGCCATCTGCTCCCATATCTGACTTATGACTTGGCACTCGCTTCCCCTCCTCTAGAAACCTGAAGGAGATTGTATGACTAAAATAACAGATTATATTTTGATGTCCTACATTCTTTTTTGGACTCAAAGCTAAGGAAAGGAGGAAAATGACTTAACGTTCTTTAAACAAATCCAACCCTGACCTGCAATTGCTTGAAGTATTTCTAGAATAAACTCATTTTGTCCTATTATGTTGGGTTATTACCATTATATCTTGAGTGTTATTACCTGCACTTATAGCTGAAACAGCAAATGCTACAACTCTATGACCCTCCACCCCTAAAAAATACCCACAGATGCAAATGTCCATAAAATAGAAGTGACCTACAGGGCCACTAGATGACAGAGTCCACACCGGACCACCCATAATTATTACCAGGGACTGAAGCCATTGTGAGCCCCTTTTTTGGGGAAGAAGGTGCCCATGGAAAGTATTTTCAGACTTTTTATTTTAAATTTTTATTTCATTTTCTCAAAATTTTATAGTAGGAAGAGTTTTCTTCTGCTGGGATCTGTTTTAGTTTCTAATAAATTTTACAAAAACCTTACCTATTACCATGTGAATATATTCTCTGAAATATCCTAAATGAATTATAAGTTTCCCACTGTGCCACCAGGGTTACAAGGTCACCAGACCACCAGGAGTCAGGCCAGTGATTGAACCATAAATCACCACGGAATATACCTGGTATAGATATTCCCTTTTTTTTAAATGCATCCCCATAACCAATAGGGCGGACGCACAGCAGAGTGGAGATCAATGAGTGAGGTCAATCAATCTGTGAAGAGACACGTGGAATAGGTGGCCCTTTTATAAAGGGAAAATGTGTCATCGAAAATTATTATTGTTAACCCCACGTTTTTTTTTTATACCTTTTTTTAAATATTTTTTGGTTTTTTTAATTTTTTTTTTTTTTTATTCAAACTTTTTTGATAGAAAAAGATTAGACAAGAATGCAATAGAAGGTCAAATATGAAGAAGGCTGCAAAAACATTAAAATCATATGCCTAAGCGAATGTTTACAATTTTTGCACTCGAGACAAATTTATCACAATTAAAAACTTTGAGAGATAGTCAAAAAAATCGAAAAGGAAAATTTCCATTCTTTAAAAATTTTTGGGGGCCGTCCCCTTCGGAGCGGACAGTTGACCGAAGCCAAGGTCTGGCATGGGGGGAATCGCAGCTGTACACATCCAGTGAGAGTGCCCACCTACATTGGCGGGGAAAAACCTTTTTCCCACCCGTCAGCGGGACAATGAGCTTGCCTCTGCATTCCTTGCCAGGACGCAAATTTTAAAACAGAAAAACGCAAAAAGTAAAACAAACATGCTTTTGGGGACCTGTCTCGTCAAGTCCTACCTGTACAATTAACACTCAAAGCATTTGGGCGGGGCCAAAACATAGGGGGCCCGGACTTAAACCCCGAAAGAGAGTATTGGGCAACCTCAAAAAGGATCCAGCCCCCCTTGGCAGGTATTTATTTGCATTGAGGGGGGTCTACCGAAAAATCCTCCAATCCGTAAGCCTGTACCTCTTTGAACCAGTCTGTGATTGAGGGGAAATTGTAGATGCCCAAAACCTAGGGATGACTATTTCGTGCAAAAACAAGAATAAGGGATGGGCTTGGTGTAGAGATAGGGAGAGGAATGCAAAGACAAAATACGGCGGGGGGATTTGTATTTTTATTCCCTAATTCTATAAATTATTCGGACCCTATTCAAAAAGGGTTGCAAAACACTACAGCCCCACCGTGTGAGTACAGTCCCTCTCGGACTTAAAATGCCAGCAGACCTAGGGGGGCTGGGACACATGGTGTGTTCGGGCAGGGACCGTACCATCTTGTTAAATTTTTATAGTTCAACTCGTGCGCCTGGAAGAGACAGGGGATTATGTGTGAGCTGAACGCTTTGCTCCTACCTCCTCGGGGGGGTAAATTGGCTCCCCTCTCCCAGCTCTCGGGAAGGCAAGCCTTTCGGGGGGCTGACGTAAACCCCAATAGCCTATAGACCCCGGGAAAGTGATCGCCTCCGGAGTATTCCCGAGACCCACACTCAAAGGTGTTGGGTGGTTGTGCAACCCCAATAAATGCTTCCACTTTGAAAAAATACTTGTAAACTGGTAGTAGTGTAATCTCGCGAATCGATTGTATTGTATCCTCTACCAGTTCTTCATAATCTAAAGGCACCCGGGGGGTTTTGGCAACCCGGGGCGTGCTAGGGCCCCAAAAAACCCCGGGGCCCGGGCCCTTTTGGGTTATGTTCACAGCTTATTGTGGGGTTAGGTCACCCCAATACGCTGTGTGTTTTGGAATCACCGCTCCCCCCCCCTGTCATACAATAGACTGTAACCCTAGTGTCTGGAGAGTATGAATTCCGTAATTGCAGTGCGATATCGGGGTTTGAAGCACAAATACGCGGGGGGGGGGGAAAGGCCCCCCGAAATTAGCAGTGTGAACAATATTCTTTTCAGACACACACACACACTCAGACAACACTCAAAACCCGACACACACTCAACACACACACTAAACACAACCCCCACCACTCAGACACACCCCACACACACTAGACACACACTAACACTCAGACAAAACCAACTCAACACACACACACACACACATCAAAACACACTCAACCAGCCCACACCTCAGACACCAAAAACCACACACTCAGACACCACTCCTCAGAACAACACACTCAGACACACCCTAAACACACACACTCAACAACACTACACTCAACACCCCCCACTCACACTACACTCAGAACACACCCAGACACACCACATCAGACAACACACAAAACACACACCCCACACACACCCCCCCCTCACACAACACTCACACACCACACACTCAGACACCACACACTAGACAAAACCCCAAACCCCCAGACAAAACCCACACCTCAGATATACACCAGACACACACACACACTCAGCCTCACACACACTCAGAAACAACACACTCAGACAACACTCAGACTCAACACACACCACCACTCAGACACAAACACTAAACACACACACTCGACCCCACCCCACCAACCCCCACACCCGACAACCCCAGACACCACACACTCAGACACACACCAACCAACACACCTACACTAAACACACACTCACCACCACACACTCACACACACTCAGACACACCACACACCACACACACACTACCCACCCAAACACACACACACACACTCAGCCACACCAGACACTCACACACACCTCAGACAATACACACACACTCAGCTCTCCTACACACACACTCAGAACACACACATCAGACAACACACACCAGACACACACACACTCACACAAACACACACACCCCACACTCACACACAACTCAGACCACACATCAAACACACACACACTGACACACAAAACCCCAACCACACTCAGACACCCACTCAGACTCAGACACACACACACACTCAGACACAAACACTCAGAAACACACACACACACACACAGACCACACCAGCCATCACACACAACTCAGACAATCAACACACCTCAGACACTCAACACACACTCGACACACACACACTCAGACACCCCACACACCAGACACACACACAACTCCCCAAACAACACACACCACACACTCCACACACACTCAAACCACACACCTCAGACAAAACAACAAGACCACAACCCCCAAAACACACTAGAACACACTAATCAGACACACACTCACACACTCGGGACACACACAACTCCCCACAACACACACTCAGACACACTCAGACACCACACTCGAACCACTCACACTCGACACACACACACTCACACACACACTCAGCACACAAAAACCACTCACACCAACTAGCACACCTCGCACACACACACTCAGACACCACACAACTCAGACACAACCAGACACTCAACAACACTCACACCAGACACACAACTCGAACACACACCCAGACACACATCAGAAAAAACCACACTCACACCCCTCCCACACCCCAAACACACCACACACAGAACACACACACACAACACACACACACACACACACTCACACACACACACACTAACACACCACAAAACCCCCAAACCAGACCCAACAACACACTCAGACACTCCACACACACTAAACCACAACACGAGAACACACACACTCAGACACACACACACAAAACCTCAGAAAACACACACCGCACACACTCACACAACACCAGACACACACACTCAGACACACTCACACTCAGACACACACACACCACACCACCTCAGACACACACCCCACCCAAAACCCCACACTCCACACACACCCAGACAACCACCCCCTCAAAACCTCAAACACACTCAGACACACACTCAGACACTCACAACACTCCATCAGACACACACCTCAGACCCAAAACCACTCGGACACACACTCAGAAAACACACACACTCACCACACCTCACCACCACACACACACCCATCAGAAAAACACAATCGACACCACACACACTCAGACACATCAGACACACCATCAGACACCACTCACCTAACACACACACACCACACACACATCAGACACCACGCACCCCAACACACATCCCCAAAACACTCCCAACACACACACCTCAGCACTCAACACACTAAGAACACCCCTCAGACACTCACCCACACCTCACCTCAAAACCACAACTCAGACCCCACACTCAGAACCACCAAAAACCACACACACTCCCCACACATCACACACACAACAAAACCACACACTCAACACACACACACAAAACCACCAAACCCCAAACCACACACTCACACACACAAACCCCCGGGACCCCACCCCAAACAACAACTCAGACCTCACACACACCCTAGACACTCAACCACACCAGACACCCCACACACGGGCAACACACACTCAGAAAACCACACACCACACTCGAAACACACAACACCACACACTACACACAGACACCAGACACCACACACACACCACACACACACAACACCCACACACACAAACACACCTCACCCACACCAAAAACCACCCCCTCAGACACACACACCCACACCCACACACACCCAGACAGTCACACACACACTCGGGAACCCCAACACCCACTCAGACACAACACACAGACCACCCACCAGACACCCACACACACACACTCAGACACAAACACCCACTCAACACACACACCCCAAACACACACACCACACACAAACACACACCACACAACACACACCACACAACACATCAGCACAACAGTACAGTTTAATTTATTATGATATGCTGTTTTCCTTCCTGTTTCACTCTGTTTCCTGGTCCCTACAGTAAGGCCCTCACTCACTGGAGACCTCTGGATGGTTGTACCTGTGGGGAGTTGCTGTGCTGGAGCCATAGACAGGGCAGGACACTGCAGCTGATGGAGATGTCCGGATGGATCAAGCGGGGGCGGAGCCTTTCACTTGCCGGTCACTGTGCTGTGCTCCGGATCTTCCTGTCGCTGAAGCCAGGTAGTGAGAAGTCTGCGCCTCCCCCCCTTCCTCAGCCAGTCATCTACAGCAGTCGCATCCCTCCCTCTCCACAAGCTCAATAGGACCGTTGGTGCTGCAGGCCCGCTGCAGGGCGGTTTCTGAGACTGGGGCAACAGGCAGCTTTGTTCGGGGCTTGTGCCCCGATTAAACTGCATAGCGGAGCCTCCCTGTGCAAATCACTAGGGAGTGACCGATCCCTCAGGCGGAGAAGAGTCATGGGAGAGGGAGTCTGGGACTTCGGGTTTCCAAAAGTGGTGTGCACGGGCTCCCGTCCGAAAATCAGTCTCATTTTAGAAGCGTCCGTTACGATCTATATATCGCGACTCGAGGTCTGTGCGATAGGAGGGATGAGGTAGTTGTGAGCATTCCTTTTCGCAGCCATCCGAGGTCGGAGCCAGGGGAGGGTTGCCACAGGAGCCTCAAGGAGAGTTGTTTCTAAGCGAACCCATAATTTGGAAACTAGCGGTGTTGAATGAGTCAGAGACAGTTACTGCATCAGCGCCAGGAGTGTACATCTGAAAGTTTGGGAGGGACGACCACCTTCTGTTTTTGGACGCAGACAGTGTTGACTCCGCTTATCTCTGGGACGTCCCCGTGCCCACACAATA
Organism: Phyllomedusa bahiana; assembly: GCA_025379985.1. NCBI lineage: Eukaryota > Metazoa > Chordata > Amphibia > Anura > Hylidae > Phyllomedusa > Phyllomedusa bahiana. Next base: position 10,080 of record JAODAL010005346.1, on the reverse strand, counting down.
TGGGAGGACCAACCTACGTTAGGGTCCTGAAGAAGGGTCTCTAGGTAACTGATTGGGGGATGCCTGGGAAGAGGTTACAACGGACGAGAAGAATATTCATTTTTAAAAAATGTTGTATCCGACCTATCCAGAAAAATCTTTTTGTCAATTTCAGGAGATCCTGTTTAATTCTGGATATAAGGGGGGCGTAGTTCAGGTCCAAAGATCTTATCTAGATTTGAGGGGTAACTGAATCCTAAGTATGGAAGAAGAGCCCGCTCCAAGCAAAGAAAAGGTGAGAGGATTTTGTGAATTGTTGCAGAGGTGCGGGGGGGGGATACGAAGTTAGAAATGAGGCTCTTGGTCATGTTTATTTTGTGGTTGCAGTGTAACCCAAATTCCTCCAGGACCTCCAAAGGCTGCCGGGAGGGAAGAAGATGGTCCACAAGGTACAAACAATAGTCGTCGGAGCATTAAATTGGAGGCCACCACCCAATCCCTTGACTGTGACCTCCTTGTGTAAAGCCTGCATAGGTGTGCTCCATCACTGGATCCCCACCCCCACAAGATGTATAAGTTGGGAGAAAGGTGGCATCCCTGTATGTGCCTATTACTATTTCTAGGGGTGCTGATAGCGAACCATTGACCGAATTTGGGCCGGAGGGAAGAGTAGAGTGCCTATAAATCTTTCACGCATCACCGGCCCCTAGACCCAAAGGATTCTAAAAAGCCATGCAGAAAGGGCCATGCTACACCGGTCAAAGCCTTTACCGCGGTCAAGGACATAATAGAACACGGGATCTTGTGTATGGATATGCTGGATAAGGGATAGGGTTTTGAGCGTGTTGTCGCTCGCTCCCTGGATGGGAACAAAGCCGAACTGGTCTAAGTGTGATGATCGAGTTGAGCAGGGGATTGAGGCGATTGGCCTGTAACTTAGGTATATTTTGGCATGTGTATTAATCAAGATATGGGGACGGTAGCTCTGCATTGTGTCGGATTCCTTACCTATCCTTCGGATTTTTGACCACTATATGGGCTTTTATTTAAAATGGCCGGATCGAGTGGGGAGCGGGAGAGCAGCGTTAAACGTCTGGAGCAGCGGGTCTGGCGTCAGTTTCGCTATCAGGGTCCTAGTAAAAATAGGGCCGTTGTAAATCATCAGGGCAGGACTTTTTGCCTGAAGGCAACAAATTGTATAGCACACCGGAGCTCTTACTCTGGTAAATGGTTTCTCCAGGGAGGCTGAGATCGAGAGTCTGCAGGGAGACGCGGGAGAGCAGTTTTGGAAAGGTAAGAGTGGAGAGGACATTGGCATCGGTCCGTCGTGGAGGTGGTTGTATAGTGTAGTATAGAAATCTACGAAAAATGTTCAAGGATATCCCAGTGGATGGACCTCCGCCCTCCCCACCCAAACCCTGTGGAAACAAACAGGGAACCCCTTCTGCCCCTGAGCGCACGCCTAAAACCTGCCCGGCTTGTTGCCCCAGGCAAAAAAAGACTAGAGCAGATTTTGGCGATATCCCCCTGTCTATTATCCTTTAAATGTAAAATTTTCCCGGGCGTTTTTTGGGGGGAGTGCCCTCAAGTCGGTTTCCCGGGCCCTGGGATTTGGGGTAGCCTAAAAGGTGCGAGTCGTGCTAAAGAGACTGAATTTTTTTTTTTTTTTTGGAGAGGATTCCCGCTTAAGGCTGCCCATGTTTTATTAAAGCCCCCCCGAAGAAACCCACTTAAGGGCCTCCCATGGGTTTGGGGGGATGTTGGGTGGGATACAGGGGGCCAAAGAAACACCCTACCCGAGCGCTGCAGCCCCTGCTGGGGCCGGGGAATCCGACAAAAAGGGACTCGTTAAACCTCCACAAAAAGGGGGGGAACGTGTGTGGTGCGGGAGACAGGGGGGGGGGTTTCCGCAATGAATAGGGCAGGGTCCGAGTGGAAAATGCTCCCACAGGGGCCCCGCGACCACATATCGGAGGGGGGAATATTGTGGGAGTATGGGGTCGATCCCGGGTGTAAGAGTTGTGGGGGAAAGAGTAAAAAGTGTATTCCAGGTCCGGGTGCAACAACCTCCAAACGTTTTCCCAAATTTTGCATGGTGTCCCGTATTTTTTATAATTTCATTGGGGGGGGTGTAGGGGCCACGACGAACGCCTTTGGGGGATTTTGGTCGAGGAGGGGGTTTTAAGGTTAATTCCCAGGTCCCCCCAAAGCAAAATCTGTCCCGGGGCGAACCCAGGTTAAGCAAATCCAGCGTTTTGGCTATAAGGGGTTTTGGGCCCATGTTGGGAGAAATATAAGTTTGCCGGGAAGAAAAACATCTGACCCGGGAAGATTAAATTTCACGAATAGGGGCCCAAAGGGGCCTCACCCGCAAAAGGGTTGTCCAGAATCCAACGGGGAGGGGTTTTGGGAAAAAAGATGGCCACCCCTTTGCCCTTTGGCAGATGAGCTGTTTATTAGGGAAACCAAAGGGAATTTACCTATTACGTAGGATTGGAAAAGCGAGGAGAGGAGGGGGGTTTCCCCCTGAAAAACAGACTATATGAAAAATTTTTGTTTTGTAAATGATACATTTTTTGGGCAATTTTTTTTCGGGGGGTTAAAACCCTTCACTTTGAGGGATTTTAAAACCTGGGGGTACCCCATGACAAAATGGGGACAAGAAAAGGGGCCCCAAGATCCCCCGAGACTAAAGGGGCCCCGGGGGGCCGATCGGCCATTTAAAAAAACCCTTTTAGAAAAATCAAAAAACAGGAAAGCAAGGAAAAAAAACTTGAGGCCTAAGAAAAGGGGGCCCCAAGAACAAAAAGTTTGCAGATTTCTAATTTGAAAAGGACCATTAGGAAAAACCCCACAATGGTCCATACTATGGGGGGTGTAAAGATCTTGGCAACTACCCTTTCGAATCTTCGAAAAAGGGGGGCCAAGGGGGAAAAAAAGGGGGAGTAGATAGAGTTGTTCAAGGCCCCAACAAAAACGTGGGGCCTCCGGGGGGATTTCCTGAGAATCGTTAAAAAATTTGGAAAGGGGGTAAACCTGCCCCCCAAAAGGGAGGGAGGTAGAAACCAGAACGTTTTCCCGGGGGAGGGGACAGAGGGGAAGGAGGATGGGGGGGAAAACCAGGAAAGAGGGGGGGAGGAGTGGGGAGAAGGGAAAAGAGGGAAGAGGGGGGAAAAGAAAAGGGAAAAAAAAAAAAAGGGGGGGGAGGGGGGGAAAGGGAGTGTGATAAGGCAATACAGTAGCCCTCGGTTGGGAAGGTCCCCCCCTTTTCGGGCCCAAAGATGCCCCAAAGAAAGAAAAGGGGCCCCCTGTGCTATTCTCCCGGGATAAGTAAGGGGGGTTTTTCTCCACCGGGAAAAGGGGAGTATTTTAGGGGGGGTCCGGGACCCCAAAGGGGCCCTCCCCCACAATCATCAATTTTTATCACCCCCTAGGGGGAAGGGGGGAGGAGGCGAAAGGCCCCCCCCCCGGTGTGAGGGAAATAATTGGTGTCGAAAGAGCCCAGGCAAAAAACGTGACTCCTTTCCCGGGAAAGAGGAACCGGAAAAGCTTTAAGCCGCAGCCCCCCAGCAATGAGTGGGCGGCAGCGATTGATCCCCCCCGGGGGGGGGTTGCCCGGGCCCGGGCCCCTCTGACAAGTCCGGATCTCGGGGTTTGGGGCAGCTGGGTTTGAACCCGGGGAGAGCCGGGTGTTGCCCCAGAAGCGGGGGAAAAAAAAGGGGGGGACGGGGAATAATGACCCGTCCCCAGCCCGGGTAATTCCACCCCCCGGGAGGCCAGAGCGGTGATGAAAGAGGCAGTTCTCCATTGAAAAAGAGAATAAGCTTGTCTTGGGTTTTTTCCCTGTATTAAAAAGGGGAAACCCCCCATCAAAAGGGGATTTTTTTTTGGACTGCGAGCTGAAAAAAAGGGGTTTAAGCGCCGCTCTCAGTCTGGGGGTTTCTCCTCGAGAGATCGGGAAAAACCTAAAATTTGAGACCCTCATATTCCACTTGCCCGAAGCAGACGCGCTTTTCGCATTGGGTCTCCTCCTTGATGGTATAGTGGTGGAAACCCCAATAACATCCCAGGGCGGGTGGGGGTCCGGCTTTTGGGGGTCTCCCCTGCCCGGGGGGCCCTACGAACTCAATGAATGTATCTTCAGGTCGGCCAGGACATAGTTGAAGATCTTTATCAGGGTATTGGACAGTTCCCCAGTTTTTAAAGGATTCTGGGGGGCCGGGGAAGCCTTTTATTGTTGCTCTATTTCGATTTTCCCAAACATCTAGCTGGAGAGCCCCAGATGGGGGTTGGTTTTGAATTTGCTCTTTTGCGGAGGCTTGTAGGGTAAATAAAAGGCGTTAGTTGATTCCCGAGCCTTTTTCCCAGCTGATGGAAACCCTTCCCCCCCTTTAAGGCCCCCCAACCCCGCTTGGGCGGGCGAAATCTTTTCTCCCCCCAAATCTGGGTTTCCCCCCGGCCAGGAGTTAGCGGAGGAAAAAAAAGAAGGGAAGCCTTTATTTAGGGTTAACCCCCCCCTAGGCCAAGCTGGAAAAAAATTCGGGGGGGGAAAAAAACAGGGTTCTGGTGCAAAGACTCGGGGCCGGGTGTTGCAAAGGGGTCGGACCTTTTTCCTTCCTCTCCCCCCAAATTGGGAAAGGGGTTTGGCCCAAAGGAAAGGGGCCCGCCCAGTTTGGGGGCCCTGCTACTTTTGACCCCCGAGAATTTTGGCCGGATCAATCCCCCCCCCTGGGGGAAAACCCCGGGACCCGGGAATCGAAAGGGCCTTGGGGGGGATTGGGGAAAAACCCCCCCTAATGGGGCCCCCCCACCCCCCAAGTCGATAGGGTTTGGGTGGTTCCTTAAACCAAGGGGGGCCCCGGGGCCGCGTTGAAAAATTCCCTTAAAAAATGGCATGTGTTTAAAAAAAAGGGGGAAATTTTTAAAAAAAATAAAAAAATTTAAAAGGGGGAAAAAAGGGGAAAGGGTTTTTAAAGGGGATTAAGGGTGGGTGGGGGAAATTTAGAGGGAAGGGTGAATTTTTTGGGTTTGAAAGGGGGGTAAAAAAATTTTGGAAATGGGGTGGGGTTGGGAAAAGGGGGTTTATGGGGGGGGTTTAATGGAGGGGGGGGGTTTGGGTGGGGACCGGTGTTGGGTTAAGGGTGGTTGGGTAAAGGGGAAATCCCTTTTCCCTTATAGTGGAGTGGGGGGTTTTATGGCCCCAGTTAATGGAGGGTTTGCCGGGGTTGAGGTGGGGTCTCATCTTCCGCAATTTTCAAATGGCTGCAGGGGGGCCCGGGGGACAAACAGCCAGGGGCCCCGGTTTCAGCCCCCGGGTTTCCCCCTCCTTTAAAAAGGGGTCAGGCTCTGGTTAGGTTTGGAGCAAGGGAGGGGTGTAACTGAGAGCCCCTGGGTACACTGACCCCTTTACCTCTGGAACGTACCCCGCGGGGTCCCCCTCGGGGATGCCGCTTCTCCCGAGGATGGCGATGCGGGCCGGTCCCCCTTCTGTGGTGCGGCGCTCCGGCACTCGCGTGGAGCCGCGGCTTTGTACTGCCCCGCGGCCCCTTTTCGTCCCCCCGAAGTAGGTTCCCCCACGCTGTGCTTTCGGTGCCCCCCGCTCCCCTCCTGTCAGCTGTAATTCCCCCGGCCGATCTTGTACGTGTGGCTGGGGGGGCCTGGGGTCTGGGGCGGGGGTCCGGGGCCCTCGGGCAGGGAGGGTTTGGGGGATGTGCTGGAGCCCGGGTTTTTTTGGGCCGCGTGGTGAGCGCTCGGGGAAAAATGCGCCTGGGAACCCAGCGGGGACCCCCATGGATCCCCCGTCTGCTAGCCCCTTCAAGGGGAAAGGGGGGGGGGGGGGGGGGGGGGTAAATTTGGGGGGGGGGGGGGTTAAAACCCCACAGGGGGCCACAGGGTTTCCGGAGGCATTAGTACCCTTTTTTTTTCTTTTAAAATTTTGGGGCATTTTAGCAGTTTGGAAAACTGGATAAAACTTTTCCCTGGGGGAGCTTTGTGGAACAATTTTCCCCCTTTTCCTTTCATACTAGGCCACGCCCCTCAGAAAGAAAATTTTTTTAAGGGGAAAATATACAGGGGGGCATGCTCAACAAGTGCTTTACATAATGGTGGATCAAATGCGGGTTTATGTTTAATTCTTTATCGAAGTTTGGCGGTTTTTCCTTTATCAAGACACACATTTTGGGGGTCCAAAGAAAAAAAGCAAGCCGGGCTGGAGGCTAGGAGTACAGGGCGAGACCCGTGGGGGGCGGAAACAGCCGGCTACTTTTTTTCCTCCTATTTGGGGTGCTATAAACCATTAATTTTCTAAACTGAGATATTCAAAGTGGCTATCATGGCTTTTAAAGGCCGTCTTCCATTCGTCGCCTTCATGGATATGAATCAAGTTGTATGCTCCGCGTAAATCCAACTTGGAAAAAAAATTTGCCCCACGCAGCCGATCAAAAAGCTCCGAGATCAGAGGAAGGGGGTATCGATTTTTTATAGTGATCTTGTTAAGTTCCCGATAATCAATAATCATTTTCCCAAATTTTATGCTTAGTATTCATCAATAAATGTGCTCCCAGTGGACTAACTCCGCAGAAGATAAAAACTTCTTATGGGATGTGGCCGAAAACCTGTGGGGACGGTGTATCAGGCTGTTGATACTGAACTCACTATTCGCAGAATTCGGCTTGACTGGAGCTAAAGGCATGACCACATCCAGGGGTGCCTTAGCCGAAATCTCTAGATGTGCCCCTAGGACTTGGTGAGCCATTGCTGGCTCTTACCATTCTTGCAACGTTGAGATTCGCTTCTAAAACTGTGAGAGCTGACCAGTTTTTCATCCCGTGAAGAGGACGGTGACTGTCACTATGAGGAGTGGGAATGTCTCAACCTCCCAGAGCATTGTGAGGCCTGAGCCTAGTGCCTGGATCATCTAGAAAGATGCCTGCTGGTACTGTGGAGCCTCCACCTGTGCAAACCTCAGAATTTGGAGCCAGACGAACTCCAAATGTCATGCCTGATATCTCCCTTATGACACTCCACATGTACAAGAGGAGTTGCAGTGGGTTGCTGTCCAACCGGGGTGGCCTGGCATATAATGGAGGCAGGCAGTCCAGAGGCCACTGTCTGACTACACATTCCTTTCCCTAAAATCTGGGCATCAATAGGGGCAACAGGTGGCTGAGAAGAGGGGCTGTAAGTCAGGAATTATGCGACCAGCACTACTGGCAGACTCCCTCTCACTGGAACTTGGGAACCCATTATACACTTTTAATTTTCAAATTCAGCTGAGAATTCTGGGAAACACACAAGGTGGCCAGAAAAGAGGCAGAAGCCGAGCCCAGGAAAGAAGAGGCGGCGGCACCATGCAAAAGCCTGGGAGGAGAGCAGAGGAGGGACAGGCTTCATAACACCATCCCTAAAAGCCAAACAGGACTCAAAAGCCTGCCGGTGCCTTCAACTACTTGACTCTCTCCCCACGTGACACGAGACGGGAGGGACAGACACACAGGCCTGTTGCTTGCTGCTAAACTCAGTCTGCACTAAGGAAAAGCCTCATCTGGAAGCTACGGCTCTGCAAGTCATGCTCCTGACCACACTGTGCATCTGTATCCCGTATCCCACGCATCCATATCCAGCACATCTAGCAACACCTATGCTCCCCTGCACAGTGTTAGAATGTACCAAAGAGTCCAATGATAGCTGCTCCCCCCACCTCTAAATACAGTACTATCCACCAATGTTAGAGAGGGGGCATGACCAACTTAAGAAGACCAACTGCCTGCCCTAACTCCATTAACCCCTTCCTGACATCAATTAACCCCTTCCGGACCCCTAAAGACTGCATGGGGACTTGGGCCTCTGAGGAGGCATTGACCTACGAACCGGATGCCTGCCACTACCATATGCCCTGGAAACAGCAGGTACAACATTGGGAAGCTGGGGGGTAGGCTGCACCACAGACAAAGCTTGGAATAGCCAGCAAATCCTCTCCTCCTCTATAAACTGAGACAAGAAAGGATAAGCCACTGCACTTGTACTCACTTGCCCAGCTGGGTCCATAATGACTTACATCTTAAAGGGTTCCAGGAGAAAGAGGTGGAAGGAGGGGTTACCACAGCCTGAATGCTCCACACCAACATTGATGAGCCCCCACCAATCACCTTTTTATGTTGCGTCCGCTTTCAGGAGTGTAGATCAAACATCAATAGGTTGAGGGCTGGGTTAAACAAACATAGGTCTATCAAAAGCAACCACTTTATTAAAACGCAGCGCATCTACACATCTGTGCCAGGAACATGGGGGCAAGATCAATACAACCATCACACTAATACAGCAACTGTCTGACACAGTTGTCTTCAGATATTAAAAAGCACTAGTGAATTTATAATCTCCAGATGACGTTGAGGAGATGACAAAACATGAACTGAAATTTAAATCAATTCACTGATTTATTTATTATCTATGTAATAATTTATTTATCTACTTGTGTATTGATGTATGTTTATATGTATGCATTTATTTATACATCACTTATTACATATTCTTCTGAATGATCAGCTATACCTAATGCAATCATTATATTATTAAAATGCACCCCCTACCTCACCCCACACAAATACTCTTTTCACTGTCATGTATTGCATGGTATTGATTACTGCCTGTTTCTACCTAATAACGTAGTCAACAGTATAGTTACAAGCATTCACTGTAAAGACTCTTTTGATATTTCTTATACCCCAGACAACTGCCATTGATATACTGACAATGATCATCTATATTGTATGATTCCAATGTGATTTCCAATACACATTTGTATTATTTATGGTTTCTTGGTTAATTTGTGATCCATTTTGCTTTACATGCACTGATGTATGTGATACTTCTTTCTATAATTTTTTTTCTAAATGTGAATTAATGTTTTATTTATATTATATGACTAGCTAACTCTGTATTTAGAGGACTGTGTTGCATAAGCCGTTCTGATTAGGGTTTATATTCATTATTCACCCTGCATGGTTACAGTTTTACATCTCCACATACTAGAATAGTTTTATATTTGTGGCATCCCAGAGCAAGTGTTTTCCTATGGTAAAGGGTTGATTCTGCAGTAATGGTTTTATTCCTCATGAATAATGATAATATCATGCAATGTGATTATATATAACTAGAGATGGGCGAATTTCTCAAAAATTCGATTCGGTCACATTGCCGAATTTTCGGACAAAAATAAATTCGGTCCGAATTACTTCGGGAGGAATCGCGTTAAAAAGCAGCTATTTCCAGGCTGCACAGAGCCTGCAGGGTGCTGTAGAACGTTGTGCCATGCTTAAATATGCAGAGGGAGCTTGGTTTGGTCTTCATACAATGTTGTGTTTTAGTATGACACGCACATGACTGCCGCCGCTCTTAGAATCGCTTCACTATAAAATTCCCTGGGCACTTAAGAGGGCAAAACTGACCAAAAAACTCAAACGGGAATGTAGCCTGATAGTCATGCCAGCGAAAGCTGGAAAAAAACAAGCTGAGAGCTCAGGTGGCAACATTAGTGACAGAGTGTGGAGGTGACGGCGGCAGCCACAGCAGCATGAGGTCAGGCAGTGGCACAATGACATTCTGGAGGTGGCAAAACAGGAGGAAGCCACAGAATGGCACAATGACTGAGAGTGGAGGTCACAACAGCAGCAGTATGAGGTCGGGCAGTGGCACAATGACATTCTGGAGGTGGCAAAACAGGAGGAAGCCACAGAATGGCACAATGACTGAGAGCGGAGGTCACTGCGGCAGCAGCATGAGGTCTGGCAGTGTCAAAATGACACAGTGTGGAGGACACGGCAGCAGCCACAGCAGCAGCATGAGGTCAGAAAGTGGCACAATGACATTCTGGAGGTGGCAAAACAGTATTAGGCCACAGAGTGGCACAATCACACAGTGTAGAGGTCACAACAGCAGCAGTACGAGGTCAGGCAGTGGCACAATGACATTCTGGAGGTGGCAAAACAGTATTAGGCCACAGTGTGGCACAATTGACACAGTGTGGGGGCACGGGAGGGGCACAGCAGCACATGAGGGCAAGAGTGGACAATGCATTCGAGGTGGCAAAACAGGGGAAGCCAC